>JAGSMS010000014.1:6090000-6335000 GCA_029286595.1 Bhutanitis thaidina
GCGCAATATGACGATCTCTCTTTGGATATACTGTCAAGTGCAAGGACCATGCACCATATGTTTAATTAAGCTATAGAACAGCTGCTACTTCGTAGACTAAGATCTTAATTTTGAAGTACACATTACGGCTGAGTACTGGTTATATTAAGTGAACATAAATGAGAAGTTGCTATTTTAATTTTCACACAAATTTCAATTATTGACCTATAACAAATATTAATAAAGGGTAAAACTTCATAATTACATTGTCTGTACAAATTAATATAACGTATTAATGTAATAAAGTACTTTTTAATAAAACAAAAATAATAGCTAAGGAATAGTTACAGATTTAATGAAGTAATATCGCTTATGACGAGTCGCTCTTTACCGGTATTAGCGGTAAATCACAGACCTCATACATAATGTATCTAGAACTATGAACGAACTAAACGCACCACAACTACAAATAAGCTTCAGCGATGTCAGAGACTACCCTGTATGGCGGCCACGAGCTGCATGAGAACCTGAAGCTCTGGAGGATCTGCCGCCGCTACACCTGCTAATACAGCAGTAGGCGGCGTTGGCTGCCATCAGGCTGAGGACTTTGAATCTATGGAAAGATTGCAGGGTACCACATACAACCATACTTGAAGATCTGTTTGCAGAAATGCCGATCCTTCAGACAATGCATGACAGGATCCAAAACAATTTGTTTTTGTATAAAATTCAACTCCACGAAGAACATCGTACCGAAGGTCTAGACCCGCGTGAGCTAAGAATTTTTACTGATGGATCCAAAACGAATTACAGGTACTGGCTCCGGGACTTTCTCGGAAGATTTAAACATAAAAATGCAAACACCGCTAGGAGCCTACAACACCGTATATTAAGCTGAATGCCCCAAGCATTACTTTATCGAGGCGGCTATTGCAATCGCCAGTAGGGAAGTAAAATATCACCATATTAGGACGGGTCTGGACGGTGCCCTATTGGACCGGAACTCATCATCCCAACACCCTTTAGGCACGTTTGCTCACAAATAAAAAACCGTACTAGGAACCAGCATGCGCAACAATGGACAACCAGGTAAATGGCAGGCTAGGGAGGGCCTTCAATCGCATAACCAAGATGCTACTACGCCTGAATAAACCCCAAATTCAGATAGTAACTAGCACCATAACTGGACATGGATATTTTAACAAACCTCTGTTTACTATAGGTGTTACAGACAGTCCTCTGTACCGAGCGTGTATGGAGGAGGAAGAAACGAAGATCCACGTTCTGTTGCAGTGTCCGACGATCGCGGAATACAACGCTATGTACCTCGGCTCGCCGAGATCGCTCCCCAAGGTCACCGGTAACTTTAAGGGATTACTAAGTTTCCTTGAGGAGCTGGGTTGACTCGAATAGATCATATTCCTGTCCACACGCAAAATACGCCCACGGTCGTGGAGTTGCGGATACCAGCCCGTCATAACATAACATATAACCTCATAATCACCATCAGGGGTTGTAAACTAGTACCGGCAGAATATAAGCAATGTTGCAGTAGTTTTGTAACATACTGCGTTTTTTTTAATGCTATCTTATAGGGATTAAAATTAAAGTATTGGTTGTTATCACCATTTTTATAATATATCATAATTATCAATGTTTTTGCATGTCACAAGTCCTTTGCTGAATATAGGTTTTCCGCTAAGATTAACACAAAGCACGGTCCTAAGACACCTGCATCCATCGACGTCTGGCAACACTGTGCAGGTCATCTCTGTGTCCGGTGAGGGTCGTCCTATACTGCGTTTCTTGCCATACGAAAACTTTTCTTCTCCAATGGTCGTCAGTTAGGCGAACTATATGCTCAGATTATTACCACTTCAGCTTGCTTATCCTTAGGGCTATATCGGTTATCGTAGTTCAGAGGCGGATATCGACATAGCAGATCCTATCATACAGAGAAACACCGAGCATAGCTTTTTCCATAGCCCATTGAGCAACTTTGAGCTTCCTCATACGGCCTGCAGTATGTCATTACTGACTGTTCACTTAGGTCTAGAGGTTTTGAGATACACTCGATGAAAAGATGTAAAGTAGATCCCCGCCGAGTAAAATTCGTCAATTGACTTCTGTGTCGAAGTTGGACTTACCTAGTCGGACAATTTGTCCCAGATATACTTACTCATTGTCAACTTCGAGAGTAGTGTTCCCAACATTGGACATGATCTTCGTTTTTTCTATGTTCATCTTAAAACCAACCTGTTAGGAGATATCATTGACGTCATAGTGCGTCTTATAGCTATTCTTCCATAAGGACTACGTCGACGGCAAATCGAAGTTGATGATGAAAAGTAATGTTTAATATATACCATATCCTATATAATATAAATATATATATATACGTAATTGGTTTGACGAAAATAGCTCAAACGACTTTCGACGTTTTTCTAGATAGAAGATAAACAAATTTTTTTTTTCTAATCCAATCTCACACAATATTGAGGTATCAGCGAGAAGTCGCTCGGGTACTAATAATTAAATAAGAACATAACATATCACCTTTTTCTTCTAATATCAACCTAACCTGCACCACAAATTAATTGACTTTATTACTAAAAAGTTTGCTTAAAAGCTAATAAATTATTTATTAAAATAATGAACTTTGATAACTCAAAGTGATTTAAAATAGTGTAAACTCATAGCGTGTTATGAATCACCATCGTTTTCCTTTTAATATGTATCATTAAATGTATTCAATAAAGATAAGGTTATTAGAGGTTTCAGTTGGGGTGACCTGTATTCAGGTAGACAAAAATATTTTCACCGAATTCGGTCAAATTTGTGCAAACAAATATAGCCCTTATTATCCCCTCGAGACTCAAGATATCGAAATAATGATTTCATGTAGACTTCTCGTTTCCCTTTTGGTAATAATAACCAAAGTAGAACACATTTTTTTTTACGAAATGTTACACTTTAACAGAAATATGCTAACAAAATTAAAGTATGCGACAACAGCCGAGTGGTTAGGAGGAATCCACCTCCGAATCAGGAGACTTGAATTCGATCCCCTATATGCAGAGCTCGTACCAACGTCGTTTTAGGAGTTTGTGTACGATTTGTATCGTTAGTCTAAGATGGCGACAGGCTCACCCACCTGTCTAGACCTCCGGCTAATATAAGGTATACAGTCAAAAGAGCGTATTTATTTATAAGAAGCTTGCCAGTATTGTCGAGCGCACACACGTGCATGTACACGTATGCATCCTTATTATGTATTAAATCAATGATAATCATAAATTACACATATTTTACCAAGGCGAGGCCATAGTCAATCTCAGTAAAAGGGTTGATGTAAGGTCAAATACAAACATATTTCGCAGATCAAATCAACCTTATTGCTTTTACGAGAAATGATACAACATCTTTTATAGCATTCTGAAATAAGTCCTCAATTCACGACATAAAACTTATAGAAGATAAATGTAAAACCTTCTACAGATTGTGTTGTGAAATTATTATGGATTATTGAACAAAATTAAACATTTATTGTCAAGTAACGTGTCATAAAGGATTGTCATACACTGCGTTTGTCTGTGCGGGGTTGCCACACAGACAAACGCAGTGTATGACTTTTCTTCCCTGTGGTTGTCAGTTCTGCAAATTATGTGACTAGCCCATTGCCACTCCAGCTTGATGATCCTTACGGGTATGCCGGTTATCCTGGTTTGGTCACGTATATTCAGCGTATTTACATTTAGGTCCGGCATTTTGTGATGCTATTTTGTAGTGGATATTGCCATCTGCTGTCTACCGGTGGCCAATATTTTTTTCTGACAGATACCTTAGTCGACTTTTACGATACTTACGAAATGAGAAAGAGTGGCAGATGGTCTCAAGCCATTACCACGTGGCCTGAATAATATATGTAAGTACTTATTCTCAAGTCTTTGGCAATAAGCAACCTCTCACCCTGTAGTAATCGGAAGTTATCGCTGAGATAGAAATAGGCCCTGGAGGACACGTATGCCGAGGGCCTATTTGCTTTATCGTAATAAAAAATGTATCTACATTGGGTTATTCATGCTGGTGACCTACATTCTGGTAGAAGAAAATAAGTTTTGGTCTCACGAAACCCGGCCAAACTTGTGCAAACAAATATAGCCCTTATTATCCCTCGAGACTCAAGATATCGAAACATTTTTTTACTTTATCTATATAATCCGTTTGTTTTGTAATAAATCAGTAGTGATAATACAAGTAAAATATTTTTTTTTACGAAATGTTACACTTTAACAGAAATATGCTAACAAAATTAAAGTATGCGACAACAGCCGAGTGGTTAGGAGGAATCCACCTCCGAATCAGGAGACTTGAATTCGATCCCTATATGCAGAGCTGGTACCAACGTCGTTTTAGGAGTTTGTGTACGATTTGTATCGTTAGTCTAAGATGGCGACAGGCTCACCCACCTGTCTAGACCTCCGGCTAATATAAGGTATACAGTCAAAAGAGCGTATTTATTTATAAGAAGCTTGCCAGTATTGTCGAGCGCACACACGTGCATGTACACGTATGCATCCTTATTATGTATTAAATCAATGATAATCATAAATTACACATATTTTACCAAGGCGAGGCCATAGTCAATCTCAGTAAAAGGGTTGATGTAAGGTCAAATACAAACATATTTCGCAGATCAAATCAACCTTATTGCTTTTACGAGAAATGATACAACATCTTTTATAGCATTCTGAAATAAGTCCTCAATTCACGACATAAAACTTATAGAAGATAAATGTAAAACCTTCTACAGATTGTGTTGTGAAATTATTATGGATTATTGAACAAAATTAAACATTTATTGTCAAGTAACGTGTCATAAAGGATTGTCATACACTGCGTTTGTCTGTGCGGGGTTGCCACACAGACAAACGCAGTGTATGACTTTTCTTCCCTGTGGTTGTCAGTTCTGCAAATTATGTGACTAGCCCATTGCCACTCCAGCTTGATGATCCTTACGGGTATGCCGGTTATCCTGGTTTGGTCACGTATATTCAGCGTATTTACATTTAGGTCCGGCATTTTGTGATGCTATTTTGTAGTGGATATTGCCATCTGCTGTCTACCGGTGGCCAATATTTTTTTCTGACAGATACCTTAGTCGACTTTTTACGATACTTACGAAATGAGAAAGAGTGGCAGATGGTCTCAAGCCATTACCACGTGGCCTGAATAATATATGTAAGTACTTATTCTCAAGTCTTTGGCAATAAGCAACCTCTCACCCTGTAGTAATCGGAAGTTATCGCTGAGATAGAAATAGGCCCTGGAGGACACGTATGCCGAGGGCCTATTTGCTTTATCGTAATAAAAAATGTATCTACATTGGGTTATTCATGCTGGTGACCTACATTCTGGTAGAAGAAAATAAGTTTTGGTCTCACGAAACCCGGCCAAACTTGTGCAAACAAATATAGCTCATGTTATCCTTCGAGACTCAGGATATAGAAACATTTTTTTTACTTTATCTATATAATCCGTTTGTTTTGTAATAAATCAGTAGTGATAATATAAGTAAAATATTTTTTTTTCGTTCGGGGGCCTATAGATTCAGTGAACATAATTTGACGCATGTTTCATTTTAAATTTGTTTATTATTTTGGGTATTTCTATATAATGAGAATGTATATAAATACGTATACATATAATACCCTAAAATAAATATTTTTTTATTATTATTGTCGCTACATAAAAAGAAAATACACACAACAGCAAACGCGGACATGCACGAACGCTAATTCAGAAAGAACGGAAGAAATAAGAACCCTTATTTGTTGAATCTACGGAATAAAAGTTTCGTAAAACAGTAAAACAAATGTTCTCCATTTACATAATGACGTTCACCAACTCCACGTATTTCTTTAACTTCAAGCACTTTTGTTAATCACAATGAGAAACGCACGTCATTTCACGTTCGTACGTACTTTCCCTTCGCTCCCTTCGCTGTGTGTTGATATCCATGAACGCAAGCAAAAACAAATGCCCATCGGTAAATTGCATTCGTATATTTGTCTGTGCCCGGCATCCCAATTCTGCCGAAATCCAACAACAACAAGAGTATATATAAGTCTTTCTTCTTAGCTTCTACTTTCAGGTTTTAAATCTTCTATCGAGATATATAGCTTCAACCCCAATAGGTAACACTATTAAAGAGAAAACAGCAAATATTTAAGCATACGCAAATGTCCACGGTACGCGATGCATCCTGCAAGTTAAAATATGACAGTCGATAAAAAATATACTGTGACGGGTAACGGTGCAAAGGAAGAACTGAGCTCATCAACTTGCCTGTGCAGCGTAGTGGCGAGGAAACGTTTCGTATAGTGCTTGGTAACTGTTGCTAGCAATTTAAAAGAAAAAGCTATAAAGAAAAAGATTATGAAGAAAGCTTTGTTGATGAGATAAGTTAAAGATGATACTCACATAGATTTACTTAAGTGGTTAAATCAATATTTATTTGTGAGATGTACTTTTTAAATCGTGAACGTATCGGTAGGGTGTACCTGATGCCAAAATCGTACCTGCCTTACCCCTATCGCATTGATCAGTCGTTCGATATGGCAAGGGAGTCCTTGTACTTTTGCAAATCGTTACATAAATGAAATCTTTTTTAAGTTCACATGATATAAAGGTAACTTAAGATTATAATTTTTATGTACACCTATTTTTTCAAAAAGTAGTGAACGTAGTGCATGAAAGATATATGGGTTAACAAAAACGCTGCATAACAAAGGTGTTTATGTATATTACCTATAGAATAATTACTTGTAGTCAAACATATCAACGTAGTCAATCAAACTCATTAAATCCGGTGCGAGCGTGGTGCTTGTTAATTGCAATTATGTGCTGAATTTACCACGTGCTCGGAGATGAAGGAAGGTACCACCCTCTTATTAATCTGTCAATAGCAATCAGCAGTGTTACAATTGTTGTGTTCCAGTTTGGAAGGTATAGAGAGGGAGAGATAATAAAGCAAAGAATGGAGGGACAAGGAAGCAAAGAATTAAATCAACTTTTCATAGTATGTTTAAAATTTCGCAAAACTTTACCAATGAACATGCAAAATATTTGGACGTAGGACGTGGAATGGCTGGGCTTAAACAAACTAACGAAGAAACTTGATTTTTTATAGCAAAAATTTTAACGGCTAACAAATTTAAATATTGAATTCTCCAATATTATATAAAAATTCAGTTAATAATTACACACAGTCACGAAATACATTTATTATTTATAAAAGAAGGTAAAAGAAAATAGCATTTCCCTCTATATTACAAAATGGCTCTACTATTAATATCGGCAAGCCTTTCACAAATGATAATGCTTGCAGAAAGCTTCTAGTTATAATTTTCAGCGGTGTTACAAAATTCAGTTGCCGAGAAGGCTTTGCGTCGGTCACCCGTACGTATCAGCAGCAAGACTTGTTGGTTTCATTTCGTAAAACGAAAATGTTTTAGCACATGTTTTAATTTTCTTGTATTAAATAGAATTTCTTAGTGACATGTAGATATTGACTCTTAAAAATATAATAAATGTAGTGAGAGAAATGCTTACTTTAAGTAATAAACACTCGCCATCATGTGTTGTGTGTGTCAATCTAACGTTTGAAAGAAAAGTTTCATTTAACTGAACATTTTGCTCTTGTCCATTCAAAGTAGTTAAAGCTTTAAAGGTAAGTAGCAATTTACATAAAAGCTTATTTTTCCTTCATGTTCATTGAATGCTTTAGTCTGTGTATGTTATTACAATCCGTTGTAGTTGTAACGGATGAATACCTATAATTAATAATAAAATATATAAGTAATGAAATATGGTATAGCATAGTTTTGTTGAAAAATGAGGCAAACCTTATTCTTATTAGCTTCGTTACTTAAACTAAATAGCTTAAAACCAAACAAAACTTTTCATAATAAGATAATATTTTCTGACATAAAATATAAAAATGAGCTCTCACGCCCGTACACCCAATAAAGAGGTGGTCAGAAGTCTAGATATTTTAGTCCTTTCATCCCACTTTCCAGAGCTAATACGTAAGTTTTTTTAAAGTCATAAATTGATACAAGCCCTCCACATAGGGGATCGAACTCGAGTGTCCTAATTCCGAGGCAGATCCTCTTACCAATCGACTATCGTGACATAATCAAGTAAAAAATAATAAAATTCATTTTTATTGATAAATACAATAACTTTTATTTAGAGGCTAATAACACATCGCCTTCGGGTTATGTTGAAATTCGCTTGTTAGTGTAAGTAAACATGAAAAAATTTTAAATTTTTTCTATGAACTCAAAATTTATGATGGATGTGTCTTCGTAATTAATTTTGTATTTACGAGATATTGTTATAGCATATTCTGTTATAGCATATGCCTGTGTTACGCTACGTATATTATTATAATATACGTTGCGTAATAACTGTTAAAAATATATTATAAAGTAATTATAATTCTTCATCATAATTATTACGTAGGCCTCTACAAAGTAGGAAGAATTTGCAATAATCTTGGTAAGCGGATTAGAGATCGCAGCATCTGACATCTCGCAGCTTAGACTCTGATGCAGAGTCTGGATTAATTTCATGGAAGGATTATGACCAGCAGTGAAATTTCTGGGCAGCTCTGCTCAGTGTAACAGTGAATCGAACTAATATCTATCCCTTATAGTGTCATAAGTCCTGATATGACTTATAACAATATAATTTCAATGGTTTCAAAATTATGACAAGGGTTGACCCTCTCATAATGAGTTCTGTGGTCAGAGGGATCTGTGAAAGATATCGAGCCTAGCAGTTTATTAGTCAAGACGCTTAATTTAATTTAAGAGAACGCGAGTGAGCTGGGTTCCGTCCTCAATCTCGGCGTTGGCACTTTTAAAACTGACATTGCAATTTTAAGTATTGCATTTATCACGTGATTGGCAGTGAATGAAAACATTGTGATGTTCCAGCCGGACAAGAGTCGACACCCTCTCAAATATTGAGAGAAGGCCTTTTCCCAGACGGGCTGCTACGACTATTAATTATCAATTATAATACGCATGTAGAATAACCATTATTACTCCCGCTTCATTCATTCACATCTGATTTTATAAAAATAAATAATAATAAATATATATGATGTAAACGAGAATATTCGGATGTTGGAAAATCGATCCAATATACCGGCCCTTAATAACATAGAATGTAGCACTGCGCTTACCAAGCCACCTGCCCAGCATGATGTGTATGGGAAAATGTTCCATGTATGCCGGCTATTTCTTGTCGCTTTCTTGGGCAAGCTTATGTTCAATAATAGACTTAAGTAGTAGATATATCCTCTTAAAAGCGTTTACGCTTTGAATACAAAATTTCAAATGGAAATGAGTCAACCGGTTTTAAATGAAATTTGGTAGGCACAAACAAGATACATAGGTCTATTACGCCTTATACGCTGTCCGTTACCAGTCCAGATAGTTTAAGTCTTTGAGATAATTACACCACTAAATGTCAAAGGTCATGACATATTAATGACATGTCCTTTAGACAACTTTTACGACTCCCTCGGGAGATAGAGCTGCAGATTCTCTTACGCCACCGCCACACGAGGATAATATTTTTGCATATTTTATTTGTCAATTTATTACATACATTTGCTTTAACTTGTATATATTAATTATTACGTGTAATCAGTTTGTAATTCTACACGCCCATTCACTGCCATCCTCCTAATCAATTAAGTAAACGACGAAGTTCGTTATCGATATATATTGAATAGTTTACCAACTTCAATGATTTGTTAAAAAGAATGTTTTAAATTACATTTAACTTATATTATAATTTAGAGATTAATTATTGTTTCAATTCATAGTAGCTGTAGTTTCATAAAACTATTTAAAGCCGTAACTAAATAGAGTGCAATACCGAACGCTTAGTTTTTACAAACGTTTATGTACATGAAAAGTTTAAGTTTTCATTTTCAGCAGCGACAATACAACATTCAGAACTCGAGGGGATGTCAATACGAAAGGACTCATGTATAGTACATCTCATCATTTCTTAAATTCATAGTTTCAATTAATGTTATAAACTTCAATATCAACGTGATGAAACGTGCAAAGCTAATATTTTTTTTAAATGGACATATCTTTAAATATTGTTACGATTTGTGCGTGTGCATGGTGCGTTACATTAATATGTTATATAATATATAAAGGCAAATGCCTTTTCGCCCCCGTGCTTTTGCTTCAATTTAAAACTATAAGGAGCTTACTATTAGCAATAGTATGATTTTTCTTCAAAGAATACAATTTTATTTAACGCCTTGATTAACATTTTCTTTTTCATACATAGACATAGACTTTTTCATGAAACTACAGAAGCTGTTCCAGGATTTTTTTCCTATATTCACCATACGGAACAGGACGGTGAACGTAGTGCCGTTGCACTAAAGATGCTGCTACCCATCACTAGTCTGAGGGATTTGGGTACGGTATATGTGGATGGATTTTCCACCACCGGTGGATTGCCAATAACTCAACCGTTAGTCAACAGATTTCACAGCGTGCGGGTGAGGTAGAGACCTCTGGAGAAAAAAAAGGTTCTAACATCCCTTTACTTTTATAGATATTTATCTATATAGAATAACATAGGTTTCTTTTAATAAATTGTTTTTAAAACTATTATTATGGACCCGAGGCAACGCAATGCTAAGTATAATATATTCCAGTGCAGTCACGTTGGTAATCATGTCAAAAGAAGTCAATTCGTGCCATGAAAATTAAGTATGTATTCTTATCTAAAAGTTAAGTTTAATATTGATAACTAAAATAGCCAATATAACAGCCATTTTTTTTTCAATTAGATTAAAATAATACCGTAATAACGAATAAAATGTAATCTCATTATTGTATTCTAATATTTATAGATTTAAGCATTAAAAATTTAAAATCAGTTTTCAAGAAGGTGATTGAGATTATTTGTATTCCGATCGCTGTCACTTAAAGGGTTCAGTTCAAAGAGATAACTTCAATAAGTTCGGTGCCTATAAAAATACCATCTGCTTTTACAAAAAAAATCAACAAGACATACAAGCAAGTAGACAAACCCCCCAAGAAATATGTGGTGGCTGGCTGGCACTTTTTCAAGATGCCTGTGTTCAGCATTGGACCTAAATAGGCTGATGAGGAAGTTGAAAAAGAGTCACCTAATAAGATCATCTCATCAAACTATTCCTTTTTAACAGAGTTCAAAAAGAAGAACGTTATCAATTAGACTTTATACTGCTTAATTTATATTCTCCGATATTAAATGATTCGTTCTTTATCTGAAAAGATATACCTACGAAAGGACATCTAAATTTGCGGTCGATATAAAAGAGTTACAATCATTAAATCAAAAATGATTTAATGATTGTAACTCTTTTATTTTATTTTTATGATCAGTGGATAATTTAAACCGACGTATAGATCAATTATAATAGCGTAACTTTCGAAACTTACCACTCACATCGGCTTTTCACGTTGCACTGCAGATGGTGTTGTGTGACGAGTTCTTTTATTACGTTTTTGTGTGATGTTGATAGTTTCATTTACTATAGTTTTTAAATTGAAAAACAATTTTAAAAAACAACAAATTAACTTTTTTAAGTCTCATAATTTTTGTAACTATGCCTAATAATATCCAGAATATCGTTCCCCTTCTACCTATCTAGGTACTACGCTCATATTCGGTGGCGAAGTAATAATCCATAGGAAGGTAACCTGCAGGTCTGCGAAATAATTTTACTTAGTGGTTGGCTTCTTCTCTGCCTAGGAGTCATCTGAATAAGTATCTCCCTCTTACCCACTTCGGCCGCTGCTGTGTTACAGTTTCAAAGGTGTCCATACCTTACAGCCAATATAATTCCAGGCCATCTACACAAGTCAACGCATCTGTAACGTACTTATGTGGATACGACGGATAGAAGACAAAATAATAATCATACTTTTAAAAAAAAAACCAAAACTTATATATTAATCAATTAGACTTTCGGTATATCGAAGTGTTGGAAGTGTCCGTTCTGTACAATGAGTATGTCTGACTAGATAAGTCTTTCTTCGATAAAGCTGTAAATCGACGCATTCAAAGTAGCCAGGCATCATTCGAGTAGTTTCCCGATACATATTTTCGTATAGTATAGCTCTACAATATGGAGTTGTCGATAGGTGCAGGTGCCTCAGGACCGTATTTTGTGGCAATCTTTGAAGGAGGTCTATCTTCAGCAACGGACTTGTGACAAGCAGTAATGATGATGATTGCATTGAATTATTTTCCATAGTAATCTCTAAATATGGTATCGTTCTCTCCGCCAGGCAATTTATTCTTAGGACCTTGCGGGCAATGTACATACTGGTAGATTTATTGAGCAATTAACGGTAATGGGTTTATTAACATACATCACAACTGTCACGGCTTATGGAACAGAAACTGGCAAGGTACTGCTATAGTATATTGCAAGACGATAGAATACATGTATTCAGAATGAACTGCGATATACTCAGCGTTAATATTCATTATACTTAATAATTAAACGAAAAAAGAAAGAATACATTATCCAGATATATTTAAATAGTTAAATCACCATGATAATACAATTAAACAAAAAGTACAATTACATATGTAATTCGTTTTTATTACAAAAATAAGTTACTTTTATTTAGAAATATTTTATTTTACATAACACTCATAACTGTGCGTGACCTACATTCTGCTGCTCCTGCATTATTCTGTTGATGACAATTATTACATTTCAATCACAGAACGTTGTGGTAATTAACCAACTGTCGAAATTATTAACAGGCTAAAACGCCTAAACTACTAGTTTGCAGTATGCAACTAAGAGGACTTCTGCCACTAATGTTAGCCTAAAATATGTAACCACTGATAGCTTCAGCTTCATTATTTCTAAGACAAAGTTGATATTTCAAAGTAACTAGATAACGAAGTGAAGTACTATACACGACAGAGATGGTAATATAAAATTCGGGATGCTTTAGTAGAAAAAATTGCAAATTATAAGCTAATCGTAAAATAGAAATTGCTATTAACTATTTTAGCTATTTCTATTAAATTATGTAATTTTATCTATACAACTTACAGTAAATATATTTAGTTATGTTGTGTTTGCAGATATTAGACAAAATACGCCTTTCATACTATACACGTAGGAAAAAAAGGTGTACGTAAAGTAGATCACAGCCCGTTGTTTTAATGTATATAAACTAATAAACTTTTTATTTTCTTCAGAAGTACACATCGCGATACTTTGTGAACTTTCTAATTCTATCAAAAATAATATCCTGAATAAGTTATCCGTTTTCCTTTGCCCTACAATAAACTCACAATAACAACTGTACAAAATAATACCACCACTTATTCTCCCTATCGGTAGTACTATAGAAATATTTTTAGGGTAGAGGAGGGAGCAAACGAGCAATCGGCTTAACTAATAGTAACTGATCACCTGACGCCCACGAACATCTGCAACATCAGAGGAGCTGCAGGTGCGTTGCCGGCCTTTGAGAGAGGAAGAGGCTTGAAGGTTCCTAAGTCGTGATTATTCGGAAATACTTTTTACTTTATAGCAAACTTTTACTTTATCTTACATTCACATGTATGATAAAGTAAAAGAAAAAAAATCTTTCTCTACAAAAAGCATTACAAAAATGTACTCTTGAACTCCAACGTCTCTTAAACTCGCCTTACTACTCGACGTCTTACTTATGTTTATACTATGGAAGTCAACGACTTGCTGTGCTTGCCATCTTTACTCTTCCTACTCAAACCTCTTGCGGTTGCAAGGCACAAGACCTCCTAGCAAACTTCTGATCCTGCGCTTTTCACGTTGTACATTTTAGGGATAGGTACGACAAAACTAGGTACAATATTTTTTATTTGCATAATCCAATCACTTACCGCCTTGTGATTTTCCGCGAGAGTCATCACATGGTGGGGGCAATTTTATTTTTTTAGGAGGCTGGTTCATTTATAAGTATATTAAGGGTTTTTATGTAAGGTCCGGCGTATCATCAGGAGGTTTCGGAAGTGATTCAATGTACAGCAGTTTGTGAGTTCACTAATATATTTTAAACGCGTGGGATGTAAAATAAGCATTGCATCCTGCAGAAAAAGGGATAGGTCCACCGCGCGCCGACTTTCGTTCACAACCACGCGCGGATGCGTTCCTGGCAACCTATATCACTATACTAAATAATGCCAAATGGTTCAATATACTGCTTGTAGTTATTATTATTATTTATTAACATATTATAACATTTTTTTTTATTTCGTATCTCATGTATCTTTTATCGTTTATTGTAAGCCTGCTAATTTTATAATAATTTCACTTCCTAACTTCCGTTGACGACATAGTGAGAAGATGAGACACTTGACACTAAAGCGTACACTGAAGTAATGTCACGCAGTCGCAGTTAGTGAGTCGTTAGTGTCTGCTACTTCGCCTTTATACTTAACTCGTGTTTACTTTGTTTTAACTTGGTAATTTGAAGATGAAATGCATTTATTATTTCGCTATTTTATGGGTGTATTTATATATATTATGATATAGTTGAATTGTATATATAAATATAGATACATTAAATATCTAAAGTAAATTAAAATAAATAAAGATATCCGAACCAGACCAAAGACCTCGGTAGGGGAGACCAGATGTCCGAAGGTTAGAGGGACAGGCAAACAAACTGGCAAACGATTCGGGCGGTACCGAAGAGCACCGTCTTCTGAATTTTTGCTCGGAGCGGTCCGTCAGGGAGAAGGCGTCCCCAGTAAAGAATGATCCTAAGGCGTAGGGAAGTGACGACTCAACCACCTACTAACAGTTAAACTGACAAAACTGTTGCGTCAGTTCAATCTGTCAGCATCTTGCCAAGAGATATTGACACCGTGCCTCGATAAAATTGAGGGTACAAAGGCCCATCCGTGCTCATAACTTAACCGTTTACAACGGTCTCGGGGTGTCTCCCGTCAATTGACGTCTACAAAAATGGTTGATGGACAGCACAAGAAAAGCGCGTATCGGGTGGGTGGAGGTGTTTCTGCGCGTCTTCAGCTGGCACTGGTCGTGGCTGCATACGGAAACCCTGTGCGTTCACAGCTCGATAATAATTATAACATTATTTTATTGAAGAATATTTACTTAAACTGTATTGTCTTGAAAACACAACATCTTCTTAATCTTCAAGGCTTCAGGGATAATTTTAGTCTTTAACTTGGTTTTCGCGGAAACATGTATTTTTGTGTTACTAACAAACATCAATTTTTTATTCAATTGCTGGAAGTCGAAACTTTGTAATAGACTTAAGAGTATTAAATTTTAAATGTATCCTAATCCATTATGAAGAATTAGCGTGTTGGGTTATTTTACAAGCTTGATACACGAATGCAAGTAATGGAATAATCAATTAAACGTTCACCCATTTCCAGACGTCCGAATAATTTAGAATTTTGCACACGTTTTAAAAATCAATACAATACAATAACATGTTATCATCGAGCTGGTCTCATGATGAAGCTGAAAGGCGGTTAACGTAACCCTTGAATGGCTACTAGTGAACCCCTCGAGTTTGGGCTCATTACATTTGTCTTAACTACGAATGAAAGGGGGAATAGAACAGTGTATATATATACAGTATACATATAAAGTATTGTTTTTTAAAAGATTGGGTTGAAAACGTGTAGGCACGTCCACCTGTCAATCTTTGGGGGAGGCCTATGTTCAGCAGTGGACTTCTGATAGGCTGAAATGATGATGATGATGATGACGTCCATCTGATGGTAAGTGACTACTACGGCCCATGGGCACCTGCGAACTACTTCAATCGAAGATTATATCAGTAGTTATACTACTATACTAGCTAATACTACTATTTAAACTGACTTTTAACGATTTTATCAACAGAGAGTAATATCCATCAGCAGTTAAGTGGAAAGTTAATTATTGACTGAGTGGATATCGAATCCTGAGTCCACCGGGCACCTCAATTAATTTTACCGAGAATTCTTCAAAAGAAGTAGAGTAGAAAAGAAAAATTAAAAAAAACTCTCAGTTTATTAATATCAATAGAAATATACATTATAGATATGGTTTCTTAAAAGTGGAAGGAGGCCTGTAGTGGAAAGTTTTTATACTCTTTTTTATTGTATTATGTTTGTGTGTTTTTAATTGCATATTTTACGAATCTATAATATAATCTACTATTATCGAAAGTTTTTTTATTTATGTTTGTGTTTATTTTCCGGTAAACTAAATGACCAATGTAGATTTATGCTTTTATGCTATGACCAATTAATTTACAAAATATTAATAGAAATATATTTAGTGAGAAAATAGTACTTCGCTTGTAGTAAAGCCACCGCAGGATATAGGAACCGTTGGAAAGTGTTGGTCAGCTCGTTGAAGTTGCCTAACATACACTTCTATGTCTGTAACATGAAAATGCGTGTTAGGTTCCTTCCTTTTTAGTTAGTTAGTAGCCAAAGCGGCGGCTTATCCTGCTGCTCGAATGGGCCGGCTCGACCAGGGTAATACCACGGCTTCGCAGAATACCGGCACGGCAGCTCCTCGTGCGTTGAAGATATACGTGGGCGTCGGTAATCACTTACCATCAGGTGAGCCGCTTGCATGTTTGTCCCCTTTCCCATAAAAAAACTTTTTTCTATTTAACAATTCAAGTATATACAATAACAAAAGGAAGAAGTTATGTTACAAAGGCACTACTTATTCATATTAATATTTCTTCCACCCGGCCTATAACTGGAAATCTACCCCTAATCTACTTACTTTAATTTTATATCAATCCACACTGCAGGACATAGGTCTTTCCTTGAAAGCGCTAGCAAAAGTTGGCATGCAGATTTGCCACGCTGTGTATCAATGGGTATATTCGAATCGGACAAACACTAGTTAACTGCTTGCAGGGTAGGTTTATATTATGTATGCATGTATATACTCGTATATGCCTGTGTATATATATATAACATAAATCACAAACTATTAATTATATGCTTCATGTTAAATATATTAACTCTAATGAAAACAGAAAAGCTCTTTTACCAATATTGGCTCTATACAATGGCCTCCAACTGAGGTTTAGTATGGTATCTGCAATTTGGGACAAGGGTATAAAAGAATGAAAATCGATCACGTTATTGAACTGTCGACAGTGGATTGTATGCTACAGCATCCTATTTTAATCCTCTGCTGAACATGGGCCTCTCTTATGTCTTATATGGTTTGCCCACACTCTCCACGCTGGGCAAGAGAGTTGGAGAGCGCAATGCCTACACCCTCACACTTGTGAAACTGCTTCCCATCATTAGTCTGTGGACTTTGTGTTCGACAAAGTAACCTGAGCCTCGTCTGTTAGCTGGCAGGGTTCACCATGTGAATGTGGTACTGGGTAAATTTGGCATTTGGAGGAATAGGTGGTATATTGTTTTATATAGATGTGGATTGTATAAGATATTATAAAAGAGGCAAAGGATATAAAATTTTCTGCGTGTACGGATTGGAAGGTTTTTAATAAACTGCTTGCGGTATAGAGACGTGGTCAATTTTTTACAGTCAAAAAATTTACCGAATGCTTCAACTGTGTACCACAAGTGCCCACAAGTTTATTCAATTGCTTCTCAGTAGCATAACAATTACACAAAATAAGAGTTTGGATAAGGGAAAATTGCGTGACTATTTCAATAAAAAAAACTTTGAAGATTTTCTGACGAATGAAAAGTGTAATTGATTTTTGTGATAATGTCAGTAACAATGAAAATTAATGTAATCACTTTGGTTATAGAAAATCGAACACAAATAATAGAGATGAAAAGTAAGAAATGCAATTTCCTACGTCAAGTTAAATTTTATGTAACATCGAAATATAAAATGACCCAGATCTTGGCAACCGAAAATAGAATTTATTCTTAGGAAATTCGGTCGCAGAACCATCTAAGTAAGTTAGTTTATAGAACTTTAGGAGCAATTTATTGGTTTTTATTAACAGTCTGCATTCGATGACTTTTTGACCAATCGTTGAAGCTTATTTCTAGTTGTGGTGCGTTTAGTTTTTTCACACTAAAGTGCCGTATGTGATCGTTGGACCAATGCTCATCTTATACAAAAACACGATGAAAATAACAACAAGAGACATTAATAAATTTTCATTATTGTACATTTCTTTTAATTGCCCATTCTAAGTTGATAATTTAAGCACTCCAGTAAGTTCATAGTTTGATATTCACTCAAATATTAATTACTTTCCACTCGACATCTAATATTTAATTGATATCGTCTACAAAGGTCATATTTGATTTTGTGCTCTTCATGAATTAAAATAAATTTGTAAATTTGAGTGAAAAATAAGAACGCAAAAATTTTAATCAGAGTTAAAAAATAAAGATTTCGACCATATACCCAATACTAGAGCAGTCAGAGTTCTAGACATTTTAATCCTTTCATGACGAAGACAAATCGTACAACAGGTTTCAAAAAAATTATGCTACATGCAACAAGCCCTCCCGGTCGAACTTGAGTCTCCTGATCCGGAAGCAGATAGCAAATACCACACGACTATCGTGATGGAATGTGAAAATAATAGAAGTTATGATATTTTTAACACTTTTCGACTCTCCGTTTAATACCGGAGATTACCATATTTTCAAGATCGTCTCTTACGATACCCATGGAAGGAGGTGGGAGATTGATGCACCGCTGCTACATAGGAATTTAGATAACATTGTTCTTATGATTGAAAGCATTTACAATGCAACCGTTTTACTCAGATAACTCGTAAAACACATTGTTGATAGGTTCAATCTACAGTACAGTCTACAGTAGTACATTATCTTAGCTTGGAAGAAGACGAGACTATGTCTGGATAGCGAAATTTCATTATTCCAAATTAAAGTGCTATATAAAAGACTTACACATCGAACCTATTATCTCCAGCTTAAGATCGCTTTAGACCTGTGCGTCACGGCTGCAAATAAGTTCATCTATTCATGTGTGATAAATTAAAAATGGTTTACGTTATCCCTTTTTTATAATTAATCAATAATCATTTAATAATTTCTGTTTGATAACTGTATTTTTTCCTTGAAATAAATAAAAACTGAACAAGATAAAGACGAAGTAATGAAAGCGGATGTTTATAGATCATAATGACCACTTAACTCTGTGCTCGTTCGTTCTTTATTACTGTGGGAACCAAATAACTTCGTTACGAGCTTATTTAAAAAGATAGATAATTACCTGCAATAAGGGTTTTGGTTGTTTTGGAACATTGTCTGGAACAAGGCAAGGGGTCCCGTGCACTTAAAGTGTTGCTCCCCATCACTAGTCTGTGTGATTTGGGTCTGGCAAACTCGGATGGATATTCCATTATGATTCCAACATGATTTAGTCGCCAGAGTCTCGCTTGTTAGCTTCACACAAATGAATAATAATTTACTGAATCACAGATTATCTTCTCCCTTCTCATTAATAATGCTGCAAAGTTCAACAAATTGGGTTTGAATCGATTGCATTTAACTACGTACATGGCTTTAAGTGTACTTTTGGAGCGCAATTTATTTCAATAACAAGTTGGAATAAATACCAAGAAATATACAAATGATTATAATGTTTCTACAAATTTGAGGTGTTTGGTTACAGAGGAAAATACGAGTATAAAAATATATATTTAATATCAACAATAACGAGTTATTCCCTAATATAAAGCTACAGTTGAAATTAGGAAGACATTTCAAAGATTTAACAAGTTTAAGTAAAAAAAAAGTTATTAATCTTTGTAAATGTAGTTTTAGTACTTAAAAAGTTCTGTTTTTATCTGGGAGTTTATAATTATTAAATTAGTAGTTTAGGGTAATTAACAAACTATTTTAGTAAACAAAAGTAATCTTAAATACATTTTCAGACTAAGGAGGCTTCTTGTCGGCTCTTCTTTGAAAAGGACTTATTTTTCGAATCAAAGTAGATCTTGACGCTCATAAGAGTTTTAAGTAATCCTCAGTTGAATAAACAAAATGACTTTGTTATAAACTTTATTAGAAAATATCATAAGGAATTTTTCTTCTTTCTCTTCTTTATTGAATAGGCTCAAAATAATGTGAGCCCCGCTGCTATCGAACAACACGAACAACTATGCTTCATTGTAATAGCCTACATCGATAACTCCCTACACAACAACGTCAATACCGTCCTTGAAAAGGGCGGTCAATACATCACATCTTGACATGTTCAAAATGTTTTACCTCATGTTACGGAATGTCCATTCAATCAAGGAACATTTCCCGTTTGTACTAAATTATCTACTAATATTTATGCTTACTATTCTGTTTTAGTTATTAAATAATTACACTAAATATTGACTTCCACGGTGGTCGCAGTGGAACATAGTTTGCCACTCTGTTTTAGCCTGTGAGTCGTAAAAGTTGATTGAGGAAATCATACAAAAGAAAATCGTGGCTGAATAAACATTCTAAATATGCCAGACCTAAAGTAAATACAACAAAAGACATAAATAAGACTTTATATGTAGGTAGAGCCACCAAAGTCTTGAATACCGCAGAGACTATCGACAGATAGCGAGACAACCATTTCGAAAATTACCAGACCAAGATAAAGCAAACCGATGACGGGCAGCAGTGTCTATGGCGCGAGGTGTCTGGTACTGCGATCACCAATCCGCTTGCCGAGAGAGGCGATTAAGGTAAAGTCCTCTTTAGGTAGAAGCCTATGTCCGGCAGTGAACTATTTACAGGTTGTTAAGGGTAAAGTAAGGCATGAGCCACCAGTAGCTGTACTATAACTACAAAACGAATGGACCCCCTCGAACAGACTCACATTCTCACAGAATATTAGAGTAAAATAGTAGCATGTGACTGAACTGGAAACCCGTTTACTGTTCCGAAACAATGTCCTAAAAGAACTTCTTTTTTAATTTTTGCTTGACTAAACCTCTTATGAACGTCAAATTAAACAACGGTTCGAAAAAAAAGACCTCAGAGAAGACCCAAGTAGTAGTAGTACTCTGATGACATTACACCGTTGATTGGAACCCTTTGATTATGCATTCCAACTTATTCCAAAGGGGTGACTATCTACACCTTGATTCATCATCGAGGATTTAGTTTCTATGGGCCACAGCAGCGAGGGAGCGGCCGTTCTTTGGGCAGCGACCAGATTTCAGCAGGTGAGTGTGTGTTAGTCTGTTATCCCTACTGGTATGTGAGAAATAAAAGATCTGGAGATAAATGTCCATTTTCAATCGTAATATAACAAAGAACACTACTTTTTATGGAACTAAGTAAGGAGATGAGCGGAATATTTTCAAGTCCACCTTCATAATATTATTGTTCAAGTTTATAGTTATACAGATGGCTTATACTACACAAGATTTTAGTTGTTTCTATTTACGCATATATTCAATATATATATATATATGCATAAATAGAACGAAAGAATCATTAATTAAAACAGGACTTAATTAATATCGAAATAATTATTCTAATAACTCGTAATGAAAAATTAAACATTGTTGTATTTACAACAAAGTAAATATAAAATATTACAAAAAATATTATATAATTTTTTTTTATTCTAATATACCTTATCTAATATATCTAATATACCATACATAGTACCGACATAAAAGAATCTGGCAACCTTTTCTTCCTGCGGGTGTCGTAAGAGACGATCGATCTTATGAAACAAGTTTCGAAACACCTTGTCGAATTTGCTTTCGCACAGACTAATACAATGTGATTTGTACACAGAAATGAAGCGTGAAGACATATTACCTGTCAAAATCTTTGTTTGTACAGCAATCAAACGTACCGTGTCAAGAAGATCTGTGATGATCTGATCTTAACCATTCCTTCAGTCACCGCTGTCGTAGGGCGTCCCGAGCGAGGTTCATCTTTGATGAATGTTCTTCCACATTTAAATTCGGTGCACCAACGTGCAACTGAATAATACGGCGCAGAATATACTCGTAACGTATCCAGTAAATCTTGATTGATTTGTTCCGTACTGAAATTTTTTAAGTAAAGATCGATAATATCAGCGCGTAGAATGTTTTTTTCCGTTTTCGCCAACACTACAAATGACTTCTGTTCAAATGATTTTTATACAAATATAATCATACTTAATTAACGTTGTAGAGCCAAACAGCGGCTTTAACAGCTACTCTTAAGGACCGGCTAAACCAGGGTACCACGTCCTTGCAGAATACCGGCGTAAAGTAGAGGCATCTTGTGCTTCTGCCTTTTGTTCGGTGACTGAGGAAACAGGAGGCCGTCTCTTACACAGCCCCCCCCCCCCTCTCTACCCATTATCCCTTCCATCCCCAAACATTCATCTCCCAAATAACCTCAAAGGCTGGCAACGCACCTGCAGCTCAGGTGAGACGCTTGCTTGAATGTATTAGTAGCAAACATTCACCGAGTTCAAGTTCGAACTATATGTTTGTTCACTTCGGGAATTTAGGCTTAGTAATAAAGGCACTGCTAAAAAAAAATATTGAAATGCACATAAATGAAATGCACTACTCCAATTCTGGGCCACTGGAACAGAGTTTTTTTTATATTTGTTTTGCTGATTCGGAATAGGACTTGTTAAACATCGCTATGGTTTTATTTTATAGTACAGTAATAATATACTTTTATCAAAGCTTAGATTTTATTACGGTGTACTGTATTATTTAAGTATTTAAAGGGTTTTCATGTTTATCTAAAATTGTTATCAATCAAACTTTTATTAAAAAAAAATATAATAAATTATTAATTTGAGGCATACTTTCTCTAAAAATGTATACTAAGTATGGTTAGCTTGTTTGTGAGAGAAAAATATAATTTTAAGTCAACAGAGGTTAAATTGCTGTTGTACGTATTTTCTTTATCTTCTACTGTAGTATTTTAATTCTATATATATTTAAGTTCCATGCTCGGTAAAGATATTTCCAAAGAAAGTGCGCTAACAAAAGGTGGCCTGTGTTTAATAAAAAGTTCAAATCAACATCAAAAGTTCAACCTCCTTACGCTGGGTATTGAGCGTAATACATTTTAACTGGGTTGATTTTTACACCAATTGGGTGTCAGAGCGTCGTCTGAGAGCTGAAATATCCAGCAGAGGACTGAAATAGGATGAAAAAGAACAGCTTTGGTACGTATACGTATACGTATAAAGGCTAGAGTATGAATATACTAACCTTTTTCTCCAAATATTAACTCCATTTTACCGCGGTAGAGCCTAGTGGCGGCTTTTGCTGCTGCTCGAATGGGCCGGCCGGATTGGTACCACGGCCACGCAGAACACCGGCGCGAAGTAGAGGCATCTTGTGCTTCTGCGTTTCGTTCGGTGAGTGAGGTAACCCCCCTCCCCATCCCCCTCCACATACTCCCTTCCATCTCCCAAATACCCTTAAAGGCCGGCAACGCATCTGCAGCATCTATGGTGTTGCAGAAGTAAGTGGGCGACGGTAATCACTTACCATCAGGTGAACCGCTTGCTCTTTGCCGCTATTCCCATAAAAAAAAAATCTAGAAACGGTACACCCCGCTGACCGAATGACGAGGCTCTGACAACAGAGTGGTGGTAGTAAATCCATCTAACTATGATGAACCTAATACTGATGGGCAGCCTCATTTCCAGTGCGAGGGTGCCGGCAGGGTTTTATAAGCGAGGCGGTGACTACACAGGCAGGCAGCGGACACCGGTCGGGCGATCGATAAGGTCTATGACCTGGTCTCGTTCTTTTAGATCGAATGAACTACTAGCGCCAAAATACAAGAGTCAAAGTAACCAAAAACTAAAAAGTATCCTGTCACTAAACTACTATACTTATTTAATTCATATTTGGTTTGGTTTGGGACCTTGATATGGCCTGTAGAATATGAGGTTAAATTTAATGGCGTAATGTCGCATTCAACCTGTATATCGACATGTATGAAGTAGCTTCCATGAAAAATATAATGATGTCGTAAAATATGCAGTAAAATTCTGCTAAAAGTTTAGAAAGTTCTTCCCGTTTGCCGGTAAGCCTTTTAACTTAATTTCAACTTTAATAATAGTATAAAAGAAGTAAAAACTAGCAATAATTTTAATTAGGAAAGTCGTATCCTTGCATCTTAAAAATTATTTTTTCAAAGTAATATGTAAAATCTGTGTAATATACAATTTACTCTGAATTAACTTGGCAAACAAAAGCAACAGCTAAATAAAGTAGAATAATACTTTGCTTACTTCCACAGTATCAGGTCCTGTGTTATATTACTGTGGGGATTTGCAGCCGGATTGGAAATAATATTCATTTTGCATAAGGAAGCGATACGGACAATCTACAGCTTGGGGCCGACCTTTTCAAAGACACTAATATTTTGACACTTCCGATTTGTTGTCAACATTATGTCCGCACGGAATAACATAATAATGTTTAATTAAAAAATTGTCTGTGTCCTGTATATAGAGTCGAGGTGATGCATTAGATAGGTTCCAAAACTTTAATTAGCTAAAACTAGAAAGTCTTTTCTAAGAAAAATCTCCAAAATTATAGTGCAGCAATCTGGCATAAACTTTAAATAGCCTTTTAAACAAACTTAGTTACAGGAGGCTTTACACTGCACTGCAAGCTGAGTATTTTTGGCGCTTTCTTCGTGAGACATAGGAGGTTCAGCCGTGGACAAGAACACGATGATGTAGTATAGAGTTGAAGAATTTTATACTCTCTCTTTATGTTATTATATTAGTAATTAGATTACACTTATTATAGGTAAGGTAAAAACCATTCCCGCTAGTATTGGCTAAAGAATCTGTGAAAGTCCCTTTCTTTCCGTGGGTTTTGTAAGACGCGACTAAGAGAAAAGTCCTGAATATCTAATAGCAATCTCTGAGAACAAACCAGGCGACGGGACTTATTACCCTTCACGTTTCATTTTCCGGAGAACTGAAAAGATTGACTACGCTGAATTTTGCAAAAAATAAATCGACCACAGTGACCACTTCCGAATGATCGATCCTCTAATCTGATGTAACAATATGGGCCCTTATACGCTATTACTGATTAGGAGTCAGATACAACCAGACCAGATAACCAATAATTTATGTTTCGCACAAATATTGTTTTCTCTAGCTCATGGCTCAGCGAAAAAAAAACTGACTTTTTTTCTTATTTTTATATTTATCATTAGGCACCGTTAAGATTCGCCACTGACAAATTTTATTCCGCTCAGATTTTTGTATGGGATTAAGCAATAAACATCCATACATACACAATCTATGAAGTTGTACATACATATAACGTCTTCCTATTAATATTTTTAAAAAATTTGGTAATCTACGACTTTATAAAATTTGTTATAATAATACAAAGGAATACGCGGGATCGCTCGCAGGCCGCTAATAAAGATTTAAAAAAATCACGTTTGACTAGTGAAATTTATGATTACGATTTTATTTAGTTATACCTGTAAGAATACGGCTATTGAATAAAATTAGAATAATATTTAAACGGAATTATCCTTTTTTTTTTATTCTTGCGATCGTTGTTACTTGGTCAAACTTCATCATATTGACATTACTTTTATTATTATACCTTACCTTTATTATTACCCTTATCTTGTACTAGTTTCACAACATTTTATTTATATAACGAACCGACCGGTTTCGCCTTATGGCATCTTCAAGGTATTCAATTATAATTAATTATACTTCTTTATTTGTAAGAGGTTTTACTCTCCGAAGTTTTCTTTTCTTTTTAGTCACTTGGGCAAATTCATTTGAATTTGTACAATGCGGCTTGAATTTACCTCGCTATGTAGCAGTCAATTCCACTAATGGACCAACGTCGGATTCTGAATAACTTGGTCTACAGTAATTTAGTTCTGTGCAAAGCCTATGTAAATCAAATGAAGTAAAAATTCTTTACTCATCGACGAAATAAAATTAATCAAACGTCAATTTTTATTTGTTATACAATTTACCAGCATTTATAAATAATGATGTTTCACTGATGGATATGCAACAGGCGCAAAAACTCCCTAGGTATCCTGTTTTTTTTTCAATTACAAATAGTAATTAAAGATAAACTTCTTACGCGATAGGTTTTTTTAATATAATTTATTGTTGCCTTGTTACGAAAAATACAAAGAAATAATAATCGCAATTATTAATGAAAATCATTAACAAATTTTACAAGGGAACAATAATACTCTTTTTAAGGGTTCGCAGCGACAGAAGATTTCATTTCAACATAAAAATGTATCACCTCATTCCCACCCCTGGGTCACGTAAAATCGAGCACGCGGAAAAAATTAACTAAAGACGGACACTCGCTAACCCGCAAACTGTTATACATCACCAATACTCTCTCCCAAGCGTCAAAACTATGACAATAATCCTCCAAGAATACAATATAGGCGAACATTCAGAAGCACCTGTGAATGACAGGCGTGAGTGTTCTTTATTTAAAAGGGTACCTATTAAACCTATATTTTTATATCAGGTAGAGCCGCTCTGCAGCTGTATTGAAGAAGGACCGCACTCACAAGTAGCGTAAAACAGCAATTTTTCGCATTGTTAATTATTAAACTTGAGACTCATTTATATGTAAAGACGAATTTCATTTTAGGCTCATATTTTGATTTTTAATCGAGGATAGATCTAAATATCTATATACCGGAGCAACCACTTATCATGAGATGAATAACTCATGTGATAAGAATAAAACTCACGTTCGATATACAAATAAAACATATAATCTGAAATAGTACCAACCCCGAACTATGTCGCTTAAAAAAACATACAGTTTTCCATAATAATAAAACATACAACATGGTTTTTGATGCATAAGATATGTATATATACGTATCAAGAAAATATATTAACCACGTAGATAACAATATATTTATTTATTTAAGAAAAACTTTTGTACAAATTTGCTAACACATAATTATTCAACTTATGAAAACCTATAGTTCAATTAGTCCGTTAGTTAACGCAAGAAAAGTAATTCCTCACCTTCAATATTTAAGTCTAATTGATTAATTGAAACTCGAAGCGTTTAATTACGAGGCAATCGACACACCCATTGTACTTCACAAAACATTGGTATTATTTCTTTGTTATATAAATTAATTCAGTATGTAACTGAATACGTAATAAGACTGTAATAACTAAATTTATAGACTTATAGCAGTAAAAATTTAAGTTAAAAAATTCTAAAAGAAATTTCCATGAAAATAGTTAATAATAGACAATTTGAATATTATTTTTCCCAATAATCTAATAATTATAACTTTTTGTAGAAGAAACAAAAAAATTTTTTTTACTTGCAATTGATATCTTTTGGTGTAACATCACTTTTGTACCTTGATAATGCCATAAAGGTGAAACCGTTTGGTAAATTAAATTAAAATGAAAAGATAATTGTTGGACCGGTACAGCTATCTTTCAAAGAATTAATCATCATCATCAAACAGTATCATCAATAAACATAAATTAAAATAATAACTAAAAAAAATCTTACGAAAAATTACTTCATATATTATCGTATGATATTTTCCCTTACCCACCGAACCTTTACATTACAGAACATGAAGCAGGGAGCAAAGATAAGAGCTTTATTGGATATCAATTAAATACAAGAGCGATCTTCTGTACGTACCTACTCCGATACTAATTAATTTTCCATTTGATTGCTAATGTTTATTGATTGACGTCACTGGAGTCATAAATCATTGTCAATGTATGGTATATATGAGTAAATATACCGTAGCGCTGTGATGGATGAAACCTCTTTAACATTTGAAATGGTTCAAACAATCTGTCATTTTTTATATTACTATTTCACCAAGACTCTTGTGATACTAGACATACAAAGATCTACGAACGGGCCTCCGCCACTCCAGGCGAGGGATTGGCGAGGCTCGACGCAGGTATTACTACCGGAGATCGCCATGAAAGTTTTGCGGTTCGACTCAAAGTAGTTGACCCTTATGACAATAGAGAAGACAAAAAGGATGCACCTTTACACAGCCACCATACGGCAACGTCTTATTATAGTTACCTTTATATACCCCGGTGAAATGGAGGAGTGTAACCGGCTCCAAAACTCTCAAATATTGAGAGGAGGTCTTTGTCTAGGAGTTGGACATTTATCAAAAAGTCCATAGTACGCCATTTGATTCTACAGTCAAAATTATATTAATTTAAAGTAAAGTGAAAAAATACTAATAATTTAAACCATTTTTTTTACAATTAAAAAAACACATTTTTATTATACATTTATATCAACGAAGCGGTATACTACTGTTCTTAGAGAAAAATATACCTCATCCCATTTTAGTCCACTGCTGAACATACGCCTCAGCTCATGCGGGTGAGGTAGACACTTGGATATAGGGATGTGAGGTGATTACCATCGCCCACGTAAACCTGCAACACCAGAGGTGGTACAAGTGCGTTGCCGGCCGGTGCGTACTTGACGCCGTTATTCTGTGAGGCTGTGGTACAAATCCGGATGAGCTGGCCCATTCTAGCAGCAGCAAAAGCCGCCGCTTGGCTCTACCACTATGTGCTGTCAGAAACCGGAAGTCGACAGATATACGTCGCCCAGCTAAGAGCGGGTTGTATCGAACTTGCACTAATACCACAGAGTATTTAATTTTCTCCACGTATCGAATGAGCCACAGGAATACTCATAAACACAAGCGAAACACTTTACCATATTCTTTAAAAACGTAAAAAATACCGGTACTAATTAATAACTAACACTCTATTCAATATCATAGAACTATATTTTGTTTAACTAATTATCTTCTGCAGCTATTTGTAGAAACAAAAACGAAGACCGCCCTATATTTTCGAAACGGTTCATTTATCGTAAATTCAATTCAGAAACAATGATTGCGACGTAATTTCAGCATTGACTTAAAGAGATGGCTCAAAGAAAGGCAAATACAATAATTTAATATTGTTGTCTTTGTATCCAATCTCCGCTACAGGATTATTTTTGAAAAATACAAGGCTTAAAATGCTACTTTTTCTTTAAGGGATAACATTGGATATTCTCTCAGATTAAGTGGATAAAGCTGCGTAAATTATCTATGTGTTTTAATTTTTCTTTCGTATAATGTCAAAGTCCACCCTTTTTTGGTTCAATTTAGGCTTGTGTAAAGCTGTTATGAACTTCATCATCTACACCGGTTCGCAAAAAAAGACCTCAGAGAAAAACCGGCAATGTTATGCCATATAATTTATAACTTTCAATAAAATCAATACAATGTCAAAATGTACATTAGTATTTTTTAAATTCAGTTTTAACAATATATTATAATGTATATTTTACATGTGTATATACTAGCAGGCTCAGCAGACGTTGTTTTGCCCTTTCCGGTACGTGGTGCGATGTGTTTGATTTCCTAATTACTTAATAATTGGACCACAACACCACCTATGGGGTCCAGATAATGTGATTTTCGATTTTGATACTAAACCAATAATCTTAAATATAGAATCCTAGCACAGGTATGAACCATCGTCTCGAAAAAAACAATATATTACATTACCTAAACATAAATCGGTCTAGTAGTTCAGAAGTTACACGCACTACACTAACAGACTCACCCAATAAGGCGGAAGGTCGGCCCCACATGGAATACTGTTCTCATCTCTGGGCAGGAGCACCCCAGTCCATTTCCGAACAGTTACGACTTAGGGACATTCAAGAAAAGAGCCTATTCCTTCCTTAAAGGCCGGCAGCGCATCTGCAGCTCCTCTGGTGTTGCGGATGTTCGTGCGCGTCGGTGATCACTAACCATCAGATGAAGAAGGGGGCAATTCTTCTATAAAAAAAATCACTCATTATAAATATAAACATAAACTCACACTCTCCAACTTCAGCCCAGAGGTCAATCGACGAATCCTGCGGCTGCGTTCGGGAAACTACGTCATATTCTCTCATCGAGTATACCCCAAAACCTCAAGAGCAAAGTATACAACCAGTGCGTGTTGCCAGTGATGGCCTACGGAACTGAGACTTGGTCCTTCACTGCAGGCCGTATGAGGAAGCTCAAAGTTGCTCAGCGCGCTATGGAAAGGGCTATCCTCGGTGTTTCTCTGCGTGATAGAGTCTGCAACGATGATATCTGCAGCAGAACTAATGTAATCGATATAGCCGTAAGGATCAGCAAGCTGAAGTGGCAATGGGCTGGCCACATAGCTCGCAGAACTGACAACCGTTGGGGAAAAAAGGTTCTCGAGTGGGAGCCACATACAGGAAAACGCAGTGTAGGACGACCCCCCACAAGATGGAGTGACGACCTGCGCAGTGTTGCGGGAAGTCGATGGATCCAGGTGGCTCAGATCCGAGCTTCGTGGCAATCTTTGGGGGAGGCCTATGTTCAGCAGTGGACTTATTATAGGCTGAAATGATGAAGCTCTCACGATCCAGTATTGGGGTAGTTAGTTGTCTAGATATTTTAGTCCCTGCAACCCACCTCTTATTTCACATTTATATTACCTGCCTTAACGACAATATGATTTTTTATACATATCTATGGCACAGTACCTTTTGAATGATATAAGTTTCATAATTCCTGCTTTTAAAATAAATACAAAAAAATATCAATTACAATTTTAAATAATACAATGATTTCAGCTGGAATTTGAACACGGGATTCGCCACACAGAAGACTAGACACTGAACCGTGCTCTCCTGGAGCTCTTTACACCGGTTTTATTGCAGCTTTTTATCACTGCACACGATTTTATCACTGTCTGTTACTCAATATTTTCAGCTTCAACTTCTGCCCAACGCTCCAACGCTTTTCGACACAGAGGATTGTTAAAATAGTTAACGGAAAGTTAAATTTATGTTTTAGTAGGAAATATTTTATTTCGATGGAAAGCTTTTCGGTTTTGAAATTCTATTTCGTTTTAAAACCAAAGAGACATTAAATACTTAAACTTTTTTATAATATACGAGCAAAATGCGTCTAGCTGCGCTATATAAGATAATCGTAAGGAAATCTAATTATTTTTCAAACCAAACAGTGAACTGGTGGGAACTAACTTTCAAACAGCGCTTTTTAGTAATCGGTCCAGTAGTTACGGAGATTACCCCGCTTAATTTGATTATACGGTACAATATATTTAATAGTATATTAACGTTTTAAATCATCATAAACCAATGCATAAAACAGCATACTACTGTGTGAGAGTAGTATGCTGTTTTTATATAAGGGGACATCTAATGCATCTATGTAATGCATATTTATGTATGAAATGCATATTATCTTATCTAATGCATATCTGAATTGCGCCGAGCTAAACGATGCTCCAACTTCGCCTTATATCTACAGTGGCACGCAAACGCTCACACACATATCGCCGGCCTTTTTTGGGAGAGGAATCCTCCCCTCCCTCCATGGTACATGGACAACAGACAACCCAAGTCCGTCGCCCTAAAACCACGTAGGGTAGGAAGGTAAACACTAACCCTCCAGTTCTCGCCGTCTACATTGCAGACACGTCAGGGTCGCGGAGGATAGGTAAATTAAAGAAGCGCAATATTAAAACTCTATTTCCCCCGCGACTCACCTGCAGAGAGCGATGCAAAACAACGACGCTAATCCTCTTACACAGTCCAATATCTCGCACCCGAAGAGGGCTCGAGGAGATCTCTCGAAGCGCCGCTTGGCGGTGCTGCCCCACTACGTCAGTCCAGCCATGTAAATTCCTCTGTACTTTGCCATGTGCATGGCCACCAATCCATAGCAACTAGTTCCACCGCCATGACAAGATAAGAGCTTTCATATACAAATTCTCTACAGGTATGGTACAATGCAGTTATATTTCCTCCTGTTATTAAGAATATTTACGTATATACTAAGAACGTAAATGAGGCCGCCAGGAACACAATGATTTCCGAAAAACTTAACTGTTTTTCCGAAATCATAACCTATTCAAATTCTTAAAAGTTCAAGGAAGTAATTTAATAAACTCTCGTATTTAGTAAATTTCATATTATTAAGACGCTATATAAACTTTAAGTTTTACTTTGCAATATTTAAAGCTTTAATTAATTAGCTTCGTAAATACTCGCAGCTTTCAGCATTACAGATGTTTGAAAATTCCACTGTTTTAATTTAGATTCCATTTAGTAAGCTTGTAAAAGATAATAACAAAGTACATAAACTTACCCAATATTTTCACTTTATGAGTTTCAAACCTAAAGATTACTTGGTTTAAGTATAATTTTTATCAAAATTATTTTGGGGAGTAATGGGGTTAGGATATACTGTTTTATTCTAAAAATAGTTAGTTCATGTATTTTTACACGAATAATTTGAAATGAAAACACAAAATACTGTAAATTAAACACGTGGTTTCTTCAAATTCAAAAATTTCATCACTACAGGGGAGGTACATTAGTTGCGAAAAAACTAATAATATGCTGAACCGAAATTGCGCAGCAATATGTGCGGCAGCATCACTCTAAACCAGGGATTCCCAAACTATTTTAGGCAAAGACTAGCCAAATTACTTTAAAAATCCTATCTCTTGATTTTAATAACTATTATTACATATACAATATACGAATTTTTTTTTTGAATTAGAGCAATGATACTTCCTATTAAAATATTAGTCATTCTAATAACAAGTTGGTACACGTAACACAACTTATACAGTATCATGAAAATTTCAAATAAGAACTTGTGTTAATTAAATAGGGGTCGATTTTTAGACCTCGTCGACGCCCAAAATCAATTTTTGTTTAAAGCAGGGTACCCCTGGGAAACCTTGCTTTAAACTAACCCTGCGTGGTGATAACGGGCCAGAGTGTCTTAACGATTTTTTTTAAATATTTATGTCTGCACCAAAGTAGCACGCTGTAAGTGCCCACTACCAGGCAAAGGCCTCTTTCTCGAATATCTGAGTTTTAGAGCTGGGCAGGGTCCCCCAGGCTGCTCTAGTGCGGTTGGCGGGCTTGACATATCCTCGAAATAATATGTTTTATTATTTTGCCGCCGAGCACGTGGTAAATACAGCACTTAAAATTGCCATTTGCAGTTTTAGTGGTGCCGTCACTAAAGATCGAACCTAGGTCCCAAGCGCTCCTTGAAACTCACTTTGAAAAAGTGAGCGCTCTGATCCTAAGTAGGCTACCATGAAATTTCCATGCTGGAGGGTGTAGAATTTTATTTTAAATGCCGCTTTTTTAAAAAAGTTGGTTTCTCACAATAGGTAGATTACTTATATAAACTTCCGATTTATTAAAACCTTTCATGTCCTATTATGCAAGATTTTATGTAGGTCGACTCTATCTACAAAAGTCCTCTAATAAAGGATTGATTCCCGCCCTCTTTGCTAATTATAATCACTTGCGTCACTTCTACGTTACGTTGATTCTCATATGCTCCAGAATAAAGAGTTCATACTCTTGCAGCTTATTCATATAAGACAGACTATTATAGTATTATAAAAAAAATCGGTTCTATGAACAAACCAGTTATGTAGCCTCATGGTTTATCGTTATATCTATGTGTTATCACCATCTAGTTGCCAAGTTGCAGGGAGACATGTAAATCATAATATATATGAAATACTCACTGTTTGATATATTATGTTTTTATTCAAAATTCTCCGACGTGATTTTCCTCGCAGCTAGCGTGGAATTTGACTGAATAATATAAGTGACCCCTATAAAAAAAATTGTTGAAAGACTTTGCCCTGCAGTAAAACACTATGGAATCTAAAAAGGGATCGTCGTGATGACAGTGACGGAAAGGTGATGAAGGATGACGGGTGTCAGCTTTGAGCGTCGTTTCTCGGCCTTCAGAATCACAAACTCATATATTATGCTGGCCAGTGTCGGATAGTGACATTTAAGATACGACTGACCTAATAATACGATTGCCGACTCACCTGTCATGAGTTTCTCTGTCATTGACAAAAGGGGAACTAATTGAGTTGTGGTTCCGGAACCGCAAATTACATTGGCATGCGATTGGTAATAAATGCCTCTTCAGGTACGAATGTTGATTTGAAGCAAATATGTATGAACATTGAAAATATTAATGATTAAAAGTAGTGAATTATAAAATATAACAACATAATATTGCTCCCAAGAAAAGGCTAAGTGCACTTGTACAAAGCGTTAGGAAACTTTCGCCTTTGACGTTAAAAAAGGTAATTTTGAAGTAAGTGCAGTAATCGTTGGGTCTCTTAAACGTGAAAGTAATAAAGTGAAATCATTTAAGTAATATTTTTTTAATGTCTAAATCACCTGCCACTATACTCTATACCCTATTGACATAGGTAAATTTGAATGCGTCGTATTACAAATTATTAGGGAAAATTAACCTGGTGATATACCCTGCCAGCTTGTTAGCCATGAACCCAACTCTCACCGACCGGACATACGGAGCAGCGTATTCCTTTTTTTATTTACCTATTTTAGTCCACCGCTAAACATAGACTCTCCATGCAAGGACAAGCGGTTGGTGTGCGCAGTGCAAATACCCTCCCTCTAGTGATGCTGCTCCTCATCGTTAGCCTGTGGCATTGGACTCGTCAATTTTGAATAGATTTCTCGCCAGTCTCGTTTGTGTCCTATTCAAGTACTTTGTACGGGGTACGAGGTACGAGCAGGTGAGAGTATTTGGAGTAAGAGATGGTATATCCACTCTTTCAACATTATACACATTAAACTGCATAACTAGCGCGAAACATCACTGTGCCGCTTTCCTCAGACAATACAATTTGGTTAGGCATTGTACCGACGTATACGTATCTAACGTATTCGTCGGTCAGAGCAGACCAAACCCTTGTTTGCCAGTTATTAGAGCTCTCGGGTAATTGATTGTTATATGTCATATAAAGTCCTTGTTGTAATATGGAGAAAACGAAGGTATATATTTTTAGATATTCTTTTAATAATTATGAGGTTCTTCGGAAGTAGTAGAGTCAATTCTTATACTTACACTGACTCTAGTCTGGGCAAGGAAAGATCACTTATTTCAGTTAAGTGGTCGCTATGGCTTTCTTCATTTACTATTCAAAACTTTATTCGTAACTAAAAATGATTCTGAAAACAGTTCTGATTATTTATCAATAACAATTATATGCATGCAATACGTGTGTTACTTTCATAAATCGTGTTTCATTTTTTGATATGCTACAACACATTTTGAGCCTCCCCGTGGCCTTACACATGAATTTTTAATTAAAGCTTACTCGATTTGAGCACCATGCAGCGGTCCCTTAACGCTACTCAAGCTGCATTCATTTCTGACGCTACGTTGAAGTTTTAACAATTCACGTTATGATCCACAAAACAGGACTGCGATGACTAATATATTTTGCATTCAGAAACATGAAACAACAAACATTATATATACAAACAAAAGATACTTAGGTACCTATTCTTTGCTACCTTAATTAAACTGTTTTGCTTTTTAAAATGTGATATATATGTTATGTATTTTAAATTTTTTTTAAACATTTAAATTATTTTATTTACTACTCTTCTTTTGCATTTGTATATTTTTTTTGCAGAAAAGCCATCTCAAAAAATGTCAATCTAAAAATACTCAAACGAACGATGGGGTGTAGCGTCTAAGGTCTGATGCGATCGCCAACCCGTCTGCTTGTTTGGCGATTTGGCAAATCCTCTTGTTACAAGAGGAATATCTTCAGCAGTGGATCATTTTTATTTTAGGCGAATATAGAATAATATACACAAATTCAGAAGTGCTATTTACATGAGGCAAGAAAAAGGGGACTCACGTTGTGTCTCATTACAGAACGTAACGATAATCTTTGGGGGAAACTACAGCGTCAGTGAATAAACGATCCACTGCTAAACATAGGCTTCTCCAAGAAAGCAGCAGCATAATCCGGCATGAATTTGTTCGTGGAAGGTTTGCCCTTGACCACCACGCTTTTTCGGCTAATTGGGACTGCCATCATTCCGTCGGCAGGGCTTCGTTTGCTGGCTAACAGGATGCACCACGTGAAGGTGTAGCTACACCCCCTAAATATATTTACTTTAATAACTAATCCCTATAGAAGGATTTTAGTCAAAGCCTCACTAAGCCTTAGAACATTTATTAATATTTCATACAAATAAGAAAAAAAAAATTGCAAAATAATTCAATTAATTCTTCTCACTAAGCCGCTTACTCTGAAAAGCATGAAAGAGACAAAAGGCATAACTGACGAACGAACTGACAGGTCAAGCGTATGACCTACATCCTGATTGTATCTTGTTGCATTATTACAATACGGTATCTTACGATCTAACGATCATAACTGATGCAATAACTAATAACTATATGAAAACTGTAACATCTCTACTGCACAGAAAGAGATTAGAAGACAAATTCGAACAACAACTCCGCAGGCATGGGCGTTGATCATAGACGCAACTTGGTAGTCGATTTCAATATGAGTAACAAGGAACGACATTTAAATATTGCATTAAAAAAGGAACTTTGAACGCTTGGGTCATATGATAGGTATTTATTGCAGTCATCTATTTCATGTAACATAAGAGTATTTATTTACAAACCTTCCACAAACGAATAAGCCACTTTATTCGTAATTTAAATTCCTTTCAACGTGCGCGAGAGGAACTTTGAACTTTGAAACAATAAATATTCTTTTGTTATGACACGTGAAAGAATGATAGAAAAAAGGTAGCAATCATGTGGTGAGGGCGTGCTGACCACCCCCTTTTTCCTTTTTTTTATGAGTTGGCTTAGTCGCTGCTTCACGTCTTTGGTCAACTCTTCTTCGGCGGTGGCTGGTACTGTGATCGGAATCTCGTCTGCCAAGTGTGACAATCATTGCGAATTAAATTGGGTGAAGCCAATTTTCATCAGCGGGACAATATTTTTCGTAGAGCCAAACGGCGGCTTTTGCGGCTGCTCAAACGAGCCGCTCGACCGGGGCAGTAATGACCGGATCTAAGTGTCGGAGTAAAGTAAAGGCATCATGTGCTTTTGCGTCATTCTTTCGTCAGTGAATGAGGTAATCGGAGATCCGCTACCCCTTCCCCCCATCCTTCCCTTTCTCTTACAGAGTGTGGGCTAACAGAATGATAAAGAAAAAGAAGCAGAAGCATTTTACCATGCATACATATATTTTACACCAAATTAATTTGCTACTGTGCTATTCAGTTAGAATTCTTTGTATACTTTGACATGTGTTCTACTTCTCTTGCATACTATAGACCCGCGCTTTAATTAACTAACGAAGTAAATTGCATTCACTCTTTTCTATATTCACGTGTTTTATTTTCGTTCTGAGTACAATGACACATTTTAACACACAACTATGAATACTTTTAATTTGTGAAACGAAAAATGAAGTCACCTTTAATTGTCAATTATTTTTTTTAGTCAAATTAGAAAGTAACTGCACTGGAAATAGACCTTTCTATTAAAGTGGCAACAAGAGGAGTTGCAGTTGCATTTCTGGCTATTACGGATATTTGGGAAGGGGAATAGGGAGGGATGCCGGAAAGGAGAGGAAAGAGTGAACCTCCTTTTACCACATGCACCAAACGAAACGCAGAAGCACAAGATGTCTCTTCTTAACGCCAGTATACTGCAAGGCCGTGGTACTACCCCGGTCGAGCCGGCCCTGGCTCTTCTGCTGAAAGTGTATAATTGTTTATATATATATTAAATAATTGTATGGGTACACAGTGTTATAACTGCCTAATACTACTCAGCTATTGAGCTAGAAAGAAGTAGATCTAAATTAAACTAAAATACAACTTAAATCTTACATTCGCAATTTCTTATTCAAATTTTGATGCTTTCAAAACACTGATTTCGTTATTAGCCACCAACATGTGTTAAACTTGCTACTGATTTCAAAGCCTGTCAAAATCTGTATAATTATTTATTTATCAGTCGGGTGACTAACAGCTCTTACATTTAAATATAAAACAAACACAATTAGATACAAAAATTAGTAACTATTTTTTATGCCTGTCCTGTCCTGTGATGTTCATGTCGATTATATCGTAAAGACCGGATTCAGAATACTCGGAGTTGTTTTAAGGAACATGAAGTGTTTCAAAAATCCTTGGTTTAAAATTTCGATTGAAAAATCACTAGTTCGAAGTGGACTCGAGAACTGTAGCTTAGTGTGGAATCTACACTATGATGTTTATGTTAAACGCATTGAGAGAATACAGAAACGTTTTTCTTGGCACCTTTCGAATGACTGTGGTGTTATATTCGGTAAAGAAATTACCGAATTATAACACCCGTCTAAAGCATTTCAAACTTCTGCCTCTCTCCTCCCATAGGCAACTTACAGATCATCTTACCCTATACAAGATTGTAATGTTATTGATTGCCCATGTTTACTCTCTAGACTGCAATTTACAGCACCAGTTAAGTCAGTAAGATTATCTCGTTTTGACTCTTCTGCACAAAAATGTCAAGTACGAATATAGGATTTAATGTGCCTCTAAATAGAATGGTTCGAATATATAATGAGGAATATAAAAAAGTGGACATGAATATATACTCAACTAAAATTTCTGAGCTTAGGACTAAAATGCGGAGGGCATTACACAATCATTTATAGAAGAAAATCGCAGGTTACTTAATTATTTCATTTGTCTTTATTTTTGTTATTAATATTTCTTTGTTTGTATTGTTACGTCTAATATTTTTATCAATTTGTAGTTTCTTATAACTCATTATAGTGTTACTTTAGATAAGCAATAGATCTGAATAATATTAATATCCCTTAACTATACTAGACTGTATCTACTAGCTTTCCGTGGTTACCTTTAAGTAAGGTGGCATTAAAAACATTTTTATAAAAAAAAATTGTTATGTGTTAACCTAGTTGGTAATCCTTAATAAATAAATAAAAAAAACCTTTATTCTTTTCTAGGTACTTTGACATACTGGTTAAAGCTTTTACCATTAGTGTAACTTTTAAAACTAGTTATTATAGGTTCAAATGCAAACCCACAGTTATCAAATGGACTGCGTGTTATGATATGATATCATAGTCTAGCTGAAAAAAAAACAAAACATTTCATTTATTTTTACATTTATATTTATTTATTTAACCTTTTTGCAATTCCTTCCTACAGAAGGATACAAACGGTGGACTTAATGCCTATTTAGAGATTATTACTGCAAAGAAAAATAACAAGCAGAGTTCTAGAATTGCGCCTCTGTCGGATAGTCAGCCAGTTAAGCTGAGATCTAGAGATAAAAAGACCACGTGTCTCGAAAATTAATCGGATACATTTATTAAGGCGGCGCTCTAGCTTATGAAGGTCTTGAGATAGATGTGGATAACACACATCTGCATAATCGATAATGGGTAATATAAGCGTTTTACATTGGTGTATTAAACAGATTCAAGGTATCTATATCATCGTTATTTTACGCAACACATAAAATACACGTGTGCGTCAGCCGGACGCAGGTAACACATGGGTTCACCCTCATGTATGTAATATAAATTTACAGCACGCACGCTTTTCATCGTTTTGATGACGTCACAGTAGAATGGTAGAATATACCAATTTATAGAAATTTCGGTGTACATTAACTACCAAAAGTAATAATATATTATGATAAGAATAAATTCTAGCCTAAACTATAAATAGCCGTGTCGCAAAACTGCAGAGCATAGACCTATCCATAAAAGTTCTAACAAAAACCGTTTTAATTATAGAAAATCTGAAATAATTTGGTTTTTTGTTTTCACACTTTTCTCTTAACTTTTCATCGGGCCCTCGTCATTGGGTAAAAGACTTGAGTTAAGACTAATCTAATAAGACTAAACCCGTTGAGTTTACAAGTAGCCATTCAAGTATTCCGTTACCCACCATCCTGTACCATCATTAGACCAGCTCGATGGTATATAGCATATTATTGTATTTCCCCGATTCCTAATACGTGTGCATCAATCCAAATTATTTAACGTTAGGAAGTGGGTGAAAATTGATTTGAAAGATTATTTTACTTTAAATACATTCATAATTTGTGCACTGATACATACAGGTCAAACTAATAAAAATGTGCATAAATGAGAAACGTTTTATTTGAGCTGTAAGATCAGTCTTATAAGCGTTACGTAAACTATGAAATCCTCTGTGTTTTTGGTTTCTTTATCACGGCTTTCTTAGCTCGTGTACCATACCAATCAAGTTACAGGTGACAGACAACTTCCCTGCCTAGGAGTTATCTGGGTAGCAATTTCTACCGCTGAATAGTAGTGCAACTGCAGTTGTGTTCCGATTTAAAAGGTACACAGAGCCAGTACAATCACGGTCTGTGAGGCATTCCATATTAGTCCTTCGGGGCTACGACACAACAGATACCTTCTTCGATTGAGGTCGTTTGCAAATGTTCATGGACTGCATTACTACTCACTTCCTACTCGTGTACTCGTTTTTCAATCCACTCCTAGAAAATAGTTCTAACAAGTTTGATAAACTACGCGATATTTGTAATCCTGCATGAATTGACACGATTATCTGTGTTTATTCTCCTTTACTCAGTACGAATTCGTTTACTCACATGAGGAAAACGAGTGATTGCATGTTTATTTTATTTCTACCTATCCGTGATGCATTTCCAACCTGTAAAGGAAGGGTATTTACAGTAATTTTTTTTTCATTAACTTTTTCACGCGCAATCAATATATTTTTTTTTTATGTTAATCTTTTACTCACGTAGCTGAAAGTCCAAAACATATCAGAAGCAAAAATTAAGAGACCGTGCGTATTATGCGAAATGTATTAAATACAGATTTATAATAAATTCTACAAATATAACCACATTAATGTATAAAAAATTTATACTCGTCTCTGTCAAAAAAAATTAAAATTGAGGAATGAAGCATTCTCTAGGCTACAAGATCAATATGCTATAAATTCATTTGTATAAGAAAGACCTATTTTAAGTGTTTTGTGACCTATTTTCAAGATCATGAAAAGAAATACATAGTTCAGCCAACTATATCAAAAATTTTCCAACAACCTCTGAGCAAGACGATGATTGACTAACTTGGTACTCATCTCATAGTATGTAGTTAAAGCAGCAAATTACACACTGTTGAGAAACATTTTATTTCACGGGCAGTAATTATTTACCATTGTGCTTCATACACCAGCGACAGATATTATCCGAAAATTTCATTGGATAAAGTCGTATTGATGAGATAGCTGAAAACATTGAAGAATATATAGAATAATATACAGATAAAGTGGACTTTCCAACGTCCACTTTATCAACTAATGAAGCATTGTTATAGCCATAGCCGGGGGTTTATCAAAGATTAGAAATTTAGAAACAGATACAAAAGAAGAAACCATATTGAACACATTAGAAAAGCCTTTGTGACAAAATTTTATTTAAAAGAACTATATTTTGAATAAAATTATGTCAGCTACTATGGATGACGCTCCGGTTATGATAGAGTATCACAAAGCCTTCATAGCGTTCTTAAAAAATAAAGTTGCAGACGTGCTTGCTGTATATTGCATCATTATCGCAAAATATATCGGCAGGCGCGAACTTAATAACCCTAATTTATCAATAGCATCCTTCAATAACGACAACTTACCAACACTTAGAGAACCTCCTTGGACCGAATCCAGAACATTTTATATATGGACATACCAGACTGGATGTCGGATCCTTTTTCAAATATCAACACAGCAGGATCATCCCAATCTCTAGAATAACTTATACGAGTGGAGTTCAATGTATTCACGTATATGTAATCCCCCATGTATAATATCTCAAAATTAACTTTTGACGGCTCGGTGGCGTAGTGGCTAAGCGTTTAACTGCGCCAATCGCGACCCTCGCGATATCGATTCCCACACGGGATTTGTATTTGAATGGATTACAAATAATAGTTCCTGGTCTGGGTATTTGTCCATGTACAATTCATGCATGTAAACTGCCTCCGCAACACAGGAGAAATTCCTACAGTGGAAGGTCACGTTTATTAAGAACATAACTTTCATAAATAACATTTTTCCTTGTCTGAAAAATTTTCAAGTTATTGCCGCATTGATCTGTTCATTGGCAGAAAACAGTTTCCCACGAAGGTATTATTTAAAATTTGGAAATAGTAATCACTTTAGGCTAAGTCTAGACTTTCGATTTGGAAACACGCGCTTTGTGACCTGGGGTGTTATCATGAGAAGTCATGTGACACTTTCAGAGTCATATTGATTAATCCGCGTCTCCTTTCCAGTAACAATTGTATTGAAGATATTTGATGGATCTTCATAACAGAGCTCTAAAATTTGTCTACAGCACTCGACTTGCACTTGTTTCTGAGGTGCCGTAATCCTTCTCGGCACCCATACTGCACTGACTTTTGTAAGATTTAGAAGATCATGAAGAATGGTGTGTATCATACCAATGTATACGTTAGTGATCACTGTTACCAGCTTAACCTCTTTTCGGGCATCTTTCAGTACAACTTTGGGATAGACATTAATAAGGTAATCTTGGTAAACAGCCACGAACTAAAGAACACTATGAAATTTTATAATCATATTCTCTCACGTCATTTGTAAATCACCCAATACCGAGAATTATTTGAACGCCCATCGTATAAATTACCACAGAATAGGATTAAAAATGAAATTCAATAATGCCTGTCAAGAATTTTGGCTGCAGAAGCCAATCTCACAGCTGTACTGTATTATGGTTGATTTTTTAACCATTTCTTATAGTATCTTATCGTCGAATTGTTCCATTGCTGTAACAACATTGCTAGCTAATAAGAGAAATCGACTGCATGTTTCTAAACATGGCGACTCCTTGAAGCGCATCATCTTCCGACACATTAGATATATTTTAAATACAAAACTTCCTCTTAACGTTAATAAAAATACTTTTAAATATTATTAAGTATGCGTTTTAATTACTCTCATTGAAACATTCTTCTTTGAACTCAAAAATGCGATATGGGCTGTATTCTATCAATCCTTAAGGACAATAATGCACGTTTAAAAATAATATTTGCTGTAATTATTTTTAAGATTATATTAATACGTACGTTTTAACGTATTGGGAAACTCCAAAATGACCGTATAAAATAGCGTGCACAAGTTGACCGTTACAAAACGTTCTTGCGTCAAATACCATTGGCGAGATATCTAGGACGTTATAACCTAAATATCAACATACAACATATATAACATAACAGAGACAGCAAGGCCATTTTGGCGATGGTTTGTGTGATGATGACTGTTTGTGTGATGTCTTTGAACGTCGACTTTATGCTTCAGTGGTTAGCAACACAGTCGAAGCCAACTTACATGCAACATTCAAGTTATTGGTTTTTGGATCTATATCTTTGATTGTGCTGTGATGCCCACACTGTGCCTGACGCTTCCTTTGACTATATCGCAATTGTGCTAAATCGGATTCGGGGAGGAAACAAGTGACACACTAGTGTTTGGTATTCTGTTCATAATAACAAATACATCTTATAGGCACTTCTGATTACAATAAAGAAGTGCTTGGGGAATATCAATACACATCTTAATATTTTTGCACACTACTTTAAACCTAGAAAATAATAAAATAAAACTCTAAAATAGGAAGCACCCAGTTCTAAAAATGTTACTTATATTATACCCTCGTTCTAGTCCGCAAGATAAGGGTTGGGGTTTGGGACATTATATGAATTTTCAGCTATCAGCCGAACGCTAGAAGCCTATTTGCCAGTTAACATTTATATAAAAAAATATTTGTAAAATAGAATGACCCGGCTCTAGCATCATTAAAAACGCGCGAATAAAGTTTTTATATAACTTCCACTTGACACGGTGTTACGAGACTCCTCGACCTTTTTTGTCTTACTTGACCGAACGACTAAACAAAAAATGTACTTTCGCGGAATTGAGAGCGATAACATCTTGTATCTATTTTTATACGTGGTAGAGCCAAGTGGTGGCTCGACCGGGATTGGACTCCGACCTCGTGAAGTAGAGTTACTTGCTCCTGCGTTTCGTTCGGTAAGTGAGGTAACCGGGACAGTCTGCAGTTCGCGTTCGCTACAGCAACACCGCTCGGACCGCGGGATATCTCAAGCGTTTATTGATATAAACGCTTCGAGAAACCGCCCGCGTTCTCTAGCGCGGCGGCGAACACCCCCAGGTCGCGGCGAACTGCACTAGGCATGAGGAAGAAATGCAGTAAAAGCCCTGCGTCGAAGATGTCGACATCGGCATCTTCCAACTCCAACACCAGCACGGAGACCTCGGCGACCAGCGTGTCCACCACGGACAGCAGCGCCGAAAAGGACGACACATCGTCACCCCCAACATCTCCAAACGTTGCCGACCTATCGCCAAGGGCTCGTGTTGAGCACGAGCTCACGACGATACGGTACATGGAGAGCTTGGGGGCATTCGCCTGCCCATCCACTCCGAGATCCATCATCGCGGAGCTGGAGAAGTCCCGGATAGACCTCGTGGCTTCGGGCCACAACATCGGACCCGAAGAACTGGCAAAGGTTCAGCAGGCAGCGAAGGACCGTGTAGACACGGAGATACTTCGCCCTGCTAGACGCCACAGAAGCCCAGAAGAGGAATAGGCAGACTGCAAGCGCATCTGCCTCGAGGAAACCACCATCTCCAGCGCAACTCGCGATCCGCCTGCCCAAGTAGCAGTGCCCGCGCCCCTCGCTTCCCTCGAAGCCCCCTCCACTTCCACGGCTGGGACCACGGCTAGCACTCCGCGCACCGCTCCGGTAGCGCCAGAGTCTCGCAAGCCGTGCACCATGCCCCAACGCACGCCCACACCCGTCCACCACTCTCCCCCAGCCTCTCCAGATACCGCACAAAGCGGTAATGGATTGATGGCTACGGAGACCGGAAACGCCACGCAATCCACCAGCTATGCGAGCATCTTGAGCGTGCAAAAAGAGCGCTCACAACGCCCTCCAACCCTGGTCTCGGGAACCTCCGACACCCAGAGGTTGGTGAAAGCTCCCCGCTTCCCACCCATCATCGTGGAACACCTGCCCAACTGGACTCACCACTTCCTGTCCGGCAATATCGGACGTAGACCTAACGCCCGCCCTTTTGGGAAGGGAGTCAGGTTCTACCTCGAAACAGCCCAGGAGAACCACGCCATCACCAGCTATCTAACCTGAAAAGGAGGAGAAAGTAGCTTGGTTCAAGTACTCCTTACCGGCAGACAGAAGTGTCCAGGTCGCAATACGCGGGCTGCCGGAGGGTACGGAACCAAGCGAAATCGCAGAGGACCTCCGGATCCAAGGTTACACTCCGGAATACATAAAGAGCACCAGTGCGCGGAAGGGACGACCAGGCGTTATCTTCTTCGCGCAACTGAAGAAGACTCCGGACATCCTCCAGACACTGTATTCTGTCACCGAGATACTTTGTATGCCCGGTGTCAGAATAGAGGCCTGGAGGGGAAAAAGAGGCCCGGCACAATGCCATCGCTGCCAACTTTTCCGCCACTCATCGCACTGTTGCCACCGGCCACTGGCGTGTGTGTGCTGCGGAGCTAATCACGCCGCCAGGGACTGCCCGAGACCTCCGCCGCCAACTTGCGCAAACTGTGGACAGGAGCACACGGCTAACAACTCCAAATGTCCTGTCTACCAGCGGGAACTCCGTAACCGCTGCGCAGGGGCAGTGGCTCTAACCAGGAACCGGACTGCAAGGACACAAGTGGCGAGGGCGGAATCTGCCGCGAGCCATCAGGCTCCGTCAGAACCACCTCGTCAACCGGAAAACGCCCCCAAAGCGAAAACGGAGACGCAGAGGAGGGAAAAAGAAGACAAAGTCACAAGAGTTCCCAAAACAACCTACAGCCACCACCCAACAACAACAACAACAACAACAGGACACGAGGCCATGCCCGGAACCCCGCCCGACGCCCGTCTCCGCCCAACACCACGTCTCGCGGACGGAACCCACTGTCCCGTTGTCGACAGTGATCACCGTCCTGCAGGACATACTCCTGGCCTCCCTAAACGGAGACGACATAGGCCAGGCAGCAATAAGGGGACTCGCCATATTAGCGGGACTACCTAGCCGTGCCCTCGAAGCCTTATCCTCATCCAACCGAAGCGTTTACGCACCCCCATGACCCGCACGTACTCCTACGTGCGGCGAACAGACACCACTGAGTGGGGCCAAGCCCCGATACCGTTCCTCCGACGCCCAAAAGGCGTCGAGAGAAGACTTGATAGGAGGTAACCGGAGGCCCAATATCCCTACCCCAATCCGTATAAAAAAAAAATATCGTGTGCAAAATGTAGAAATTCAATGTTCGTGCGGTTATTATTATATTTCTGTACCAATTTTATTTCTACAAAATGTTTATTTGATGAATTGCAGTCTACTTTGGCCGTGCTCCGTCTTATTCTGCAGTATCACACTGGTGCTATCATTTAAACGCAGCAGAACCGTCTGTAATGTAGAGACTCGCTCCAAGCGGTAACACGGAATAAAATAAAATGAAAAAAATTAAGATATGTCGACGTGTGTAATTCGTTATTTAGTAGAGATTCTGAAGCTTTCTTTTGGGACAATTCATTCAACTCATATCTCTTAATTGGACATAGTCACGTGTTGGGTTCCTCGATCGCGTTTCTTACGCACAATAGAAAGCAAGAGTTGATAATTCAAAACAAAATTTAGCAATTATTGATATTTTAGATGTAGACCCATATTTTTTCGAAGTCGTTTCTTAACCGTTTATGAAGTGTGAGTTTTTCATTTTGACCGGAGGCATAAAACCAAAGTAAGATCTGGAAATGATCGTCGTTCGCGCTAGCCTATATTGAAGGTCCTTGCGTCGGCTGACAACACAATCTTTTGGGATGCGGAATATATCATTATGATCAATTAGTAAACTAAAAGACTAACAATAACCGGAGAGTATTACTTATATAAAACCAACACAAAAAGTTTTAAAATAAACGTCGATTGAAGTTGCGTGCCAGAATGCTTTTTCATCATGACAATCTGCCTGATTTTGCTGGCGCTGCCATCCGAACGGCTGGGCTTCAATTTATGCTACATGGTTATTAAAATAAATTCAGTATAGCAGTACTTTTTCTGAATTTTCATAGCGCTTCCAAAAACTTATTGATCAACCTAGTAATTTAAATAATGACATTACTCATATTGACTAGACTTTGAATTATCGTTTATTTTCGAACGTTCATATGCAAGAACTAAAAATAGCAAAAAAATATTGTTTTGTCGTATGTAAACCTTTGATGTGTTTTATTTCTAGAGACGCCTGGAGCTGTCTCTGAAGAAATTGGTTTATATTTGTCACATTTACATCACAAACATGTAACTGATTTAACGAAATTAACGAAATTTACGATATTAATGAATTTAATGACTTGAATTAATTGAAATGAATTATATTAATCAAATTAATGAAAAACGCTCGAACAAAATCCCTTTTCCCACCACTGGGTTTGGTAAATGTAGGATAGAATTTACCTGTTCACTAGTGTAGCTGCTACCCATCACTAATCTGTGGAATTTGTCTTTGGGATACAAAATTTGGTCTGATATGTCATGCAGGTGAAATTAATTTAAAAAATGGTGTAACTTCCTCTAACACCATTTTACACGTTAAAAATTTAGTAACAATAATACAATTGTATGTAATAAAAAGCTACAGTACTGATATTCGATGTTTAATGAGATGTGAATTCATCCACAACATTAATAATGGCAACAATATAGCGAAACAAAGTAAACAGCAATTAGTCATTACATCATTTATTTCTGCCGCTTTAAAGTTACAAATGTGACATCACTCATTGTTTTGTTGTGGTTTACAAATGAGTTTAACTTTAATTTTTTATTTAATTTTCTCGAAAATACTTTAGTAACATTATTAAAAAACAAACACAATTACAATTATAACACTTGCGATACAGTACTAAACATAGTTAACTTCTGCCTAATAGGAAGCGTTTAGCGTAACTTCCACACTTGGCAGGCGGATTGGCAATCACAACTTCAGATACTAGCCCGAATGGATGAATTTTGTGCAGAAATATTTTACTACGACATCTATCGGAAGCATCGAAATTTTCCACGCAGTTCCTACAGTTGGTAAAGGATTACCCCCCCAAAACAGAGCGTGCAGATCGCACATTGTTTGCACAGAAAATGGATACTGGTAGCTGCAGGACAGTGCTTTAAAGTAGTCTTTGAGAGAGATTAAGCAGTAGCTTAACATAGATCTCTTCGGCTACGTTATAATGAATGAGGAATTTGGTGAGTATCTCAAGTCGTTGTTCATCAATATCATCAATAAATATGAACAACGAATTGAGATGCTCACCACATATTCGTACATTTTTCGCTATTAAAATTGCTAATATTAACAATATTAACAATTTTGCACTAAAAATTCATTTAAACATATTGTATTTGAGTTTGAATATTTTAGTACATAGCGCCCACCTCAAGGATTCGTAATGTTTGAATAGTAAAAAGATTTAATATACAAGCTAAGGTAAATTAGCTTTCTTGTAATTAAAATTTTTAACAATTATACGTAGTAAGCATTTTTTTCAAAAAAACGTTCCCCTCTTATCGGTAGACAAGACAAGTTAGCCGCATACCTGTAACAAGTATCAATTTATACTCGTGACATGAACAAAGGCAATTTCGTAGTAAAGGGAATAAGTTACCCGGAGAAACGTGATAGGAATGCGGAAAATGGTCTTACGTGATCTCTCTTCTATAAATAATACTTCACTGATCAAAGCTTCTTTAAAATTTAGTGCATAATAATTTTGAAGTATGCAGAACATCTCTTCAAATTTCAAATCCCAATCATTTGGGTGTCGAGATGTGTTGTGGAAAAAACTTTCAGGGATTTAATACAAATAATAGCATATCAAGCTGTTTCCGCCCGGCACCCATAGAAACCAATAATGATTTAAATTGCCAGAACTCAAAACCTTATATAACATAACAAAACTTTACTTTTATGATTTATTGGGCCGTAGCAACAAAACGCATTCCAACTCAGCATAATGTAATGTAATAGTAGTAACACACTATTTCCCAATAATTATGGCAACTGGTACTCAACGATGCCTCATCATTAAAATAATCGTATAAACTAAAATTCCTGACAATTTCACCTCCTCCTCCTCCATTGCTGACAAACGCATTTCTAGGTAAGTTTTAAATTTAGATTCCGCAAGAGAGAGCATATTTTCTCGAATATTATTATAAATACGTGTATGTAATGAGAATACACAGAAAAGATTTTTAACTCAATGTAATTAAATTTTTGGATTTTCTAGTTTACATTTATTTCTCAAATGAAAATATTGCCGGTTACTGCTATTAGGGAATAGAGATTCAAGTTTACGCACTTACATAATATTTTCAGTAATAAGTAGTAACAGTAATATTGTCAGTTGACGTATTTTTCTAACAGCATAAACAGCTGAACTAAGTTTATTCGCCAAAGTTTCTATATTGGAACCCCACTGAAGTTTACATTCAATTCTGGGATCACCTGAATATACTGTCCTATCAGCTAGACTCTAATGCTTGGTTTTCAAAATAACCTTGGTAGGTATGTTTTACATTTGACATTACAAATTTAACACATTCAGTTTTATTAAGTTGTGTTAAGTGCGAAACAATTCCAAAATCATAATTAGGACATTATTAACTACTTCAAATACTCAGCTTTTCGATAGACGTCGAATAACGCATTTACATTGTAATTGCTGGCTCACCACTATACTATGGAAAATTAAGAAAGGTATAACGTGTTTATTATTTTCGGCAGGTTGGCCTTACCTTAGTAGAGTAAATATTAAATGAAACGAGGGACCAGGTGTCTGACCCACATTCACAGTGTCAATGTTTGGTTGCTAAAGAAACGTGTGGTTAAATCGAAATCATTTTCAATAGTTCTATTCAGTTTAGGATCAAATAGTAGGATAAAATACTCACTGTCTTAGACTATGCCGTTAGAATACATAATTTAATATCTTTGAGTAGGATAAATATTTCAGTACACTAGGTACAATGTCTAACAAAGTTTTACAATTATACATTATTATATCGAATAACTAATTATAAGTTTAGATGAAATGGTAAAAAACTGTATGTATGTATAAATTCACGCCTTGTTCCCAACGAGGTAGGCAGAGACAATCTTCTTCCACTTGCAAAATGTTACAAAATATAATGTAATTAAAAGTGTAATGTAAAATGTGTTAATGGTTATCCAAAAACTTTCTTCTTAAAATTAATTATACTTAGTAATTATCAAGCAATATCAAATCATACAAATCAATTGGTGGAAAATACCATTTTTCTTCAAAGGCTCAGCTTACCTGCTCATGGTCCACTCTACTCACTAAGAGACGACACTTTGGCTACCGACTGATGACGGAAATCCATCCGAATATACCGAAACTAAATCACACAGAGTAATGAGTAGCAAGATCTGTTGTGCGAGGGTACCAAGTGCGCGTTCGTTCGGCCTCCAACACGCCCGCCTAGCGTTGTGACGTTGTGACATGTCCATACACTGGCTCATATAGAATAATAAACTTAGTCGTCATCATAATTTTTATCAGCCTGCTAGCAGTCCACCGCCGTATAAAAGAGGATGATGATGTCCTGCTGATCGATTTCGACTGCGGCAATAACTCCCGAATACAATCTGACAGCTGACAACTGAGCGAGAGATATTATAGTGCCGTAAATGTACGTGCAAACATAGAGGCTTCTTTATGTGGTAGAGCCAACCGGGGGCTTTGGTGCTGCTCGAATGGGCCGGCCCAACCGGGTACTAACTCAGTTGAGCGAGGTCGTGGTACTAACCATGACCTCGCAGAATACCGGCGTGAACTACAGGCACATCTTGTGCTTCTGCGTTTCGTACGATGAGTCAGGTAACCGGAAGCCCTCTCTCCCCTCCGCTATTCTGCCTCCCTATTCTCCTCCCATCCTCCAAATATCCTTAAGGGCATTCACTCATCTTTACATTCCCATACCCTGATGTATGTACTGCTTATGCAATTAGATCGGAGGAAGGGAGGAGGATCAGATGAAGTGCCAGAGAGACGGACGAACACAACTCGTCCAGAACCGAAATTCAATAATTTTCGTTTATTCGCCAAAGTTTCTATATTGGAACCCCACTGAAGTTTACATTCAATTCTGGGATCACCTGAATATATCCTATCAGCTAGACTCTAATGCTTGGTTTTCAAAATAACCTTGGTAGGTATGTTTTACATTTGACATTACAAATTTAACACACTCAGTTTTATTAAGTTGTGTTAAGTGCGAAACAATTCCAAAATCATAATTAGGACATTATTAACTTTACTCAAATACTCAGCTTTTCGATAGACGTCGAATAACGCATTTACATTGTAATTGCTGGCTCACCACTATACTATGGAAAATTAAGAAAGGTATAACGTGTTTATTATTTTCGGCAGGTTGGCCTTACCTTAGTAGAGTAAATATTAAATGAAACGAGGGACCAGGTGTCTGACCCACATTCACAGTGTCAATGTTTGGTTGCTAAAGAAACGTGTGGTTAAATCGAAATCATTTTCAATAGTTCTATTCAGTTTAGGATCAAATAGTAGGATAAAATACTCACTGTCTTAGACTATGCCGTTAGAATACATAATTTAATATCTTTGAGTAGGATAAATATTTCAGTACACTAGGTACAATGTCTAACAAAGTTTTACAATTATACATTATTATAACGAATAACTAATTATAAGTTTAGATGAAATGGTAAAAAACTGTATGTATGTATAAATTCACGCCTTGTTCCCAACGAGGTAGGCAGAGACAATCTTCTTCCACTTGCAAAATGTTACAAAATATAATGTAATTAAAAAGTGTAATGTAAAATGTGTTAATAGTTATCCAAAAACTTTCTTCTTAAAATTAATTATACTTAGTAATTATCAAGCAATATCAAATCATACAAATCAATTAGTGGAAAATACCATTTTTCTTCAAAGGCTCAGCTTACCTGCTCATGGTCCACTCTACTGACTAAGAGACGACACTTTGGCTACCGACTGATGACGGAAATCCATCCGAATATACCGAAACTAAATCACACAGAGTAATGAGTAGCAAGATCTGTTGTGCGAGGGTACCAAGTGCGCGTTCGTTCGGCCTCCAACACGCCCGCCTAGCGTTGTGACGTTGTGACATGTCCATACACTGGCTCATATAGAATAATAAACTTAGTCGTCATCATAATTTTTATCAGCCTGCTAGCAGTCCACCGCCGTATAAAAGAGGATGATGATGTCCTGCTGATCGATTTCGACTGCGGCAATAACTCCCGAATACAATCTGACAGCTGACAACTGAGCGAGAGATATTATAGTGCCGTAAATGTACGTGCAAACATAGAGGCTTCTTTATGTGGTAGAGCCAACCGGGGGCTTTGGTGCTGCTCGAATGGGCCGGCCCAACCGGGTACTAACTCAGTTGAGCGAGGTCGTGGTACTAACCATGACCTCGCAGAATACCGGCGTGAACTACAGGCACATCTTGTGCTTCTGCGTTTCGTACGATGAGTCAGGTAACCGGAAGCCCTCTCTCCCCTCCGCTATTCTGCCTCCCTATTCTCCCTCCCATCCTCCAAATATCCTTAAGGGCATTCACTCATCTTTACATTCCCATACCCTGATGTATGTACTGCTTATGCAATTAGATCGGAGGAAGGGAGGAGGATCAGATGAAGTGCCAGAGAGACGGGACGAACACAACTCGTCCAGAACCGAAATTCAATAATTTTCGTTTATTCACAAATATTGACATCGGCTGGGATTTGAACCCGGGACCCACGGCACTCATATAACTGTAACAATCATTATCTGCAGAAAAAAACTATCGTCATCTCCAGAGAATAATTACATAGGGTTATTATATTATTAAGGTATAGACGGATGACAATCACCTGTGATGAATTAGAAGTGGTTTCTTAACACTTTATTGTATTTTATTACATTAAACTGATTTTAAAAATAAATATGAAAGAAGTTACTTGCACAGTTTCTTTAGCTTGCTTCTTATTCTTCCGAAGAATTAATTATTTCATACCATTTCATTTCTTATTCCTTGTAAGTATTGCAATATTCTTTACATTGTAAATAACGCAGGAGAATCTCTAAGAATCTTGTAATTAGAAACCCGCACGCTCTTTGTAAGTTAAATATTCCCCTAATATTAACACACTGGCCGTTTAATTAAATAGTGATGTTACAAGAAATATTTCGTTTAAAAGAACACAGGATAGAGTTACATTGATCAAAAACTATTATAAATGATTAGTTGCTAGAGAAAAATTCGGATTGAACTCCAGGTTAATAGCCACGTTAGGAGGTCTGCCTCCGAATCAGAGGTTCAATTTCGATCCCCTATGTGGATGGCTCGTACTTAGAGTTTTTTCCAAAGTATGATTTGTATCGTTGATTTGAACACTAAGACGGCGACTGGCTAATCACTTTGTATAAGCTCTGGTTAAACTACTAAAGTCAGCGAGCTTTATTTGTATTTATTATAGAAATTTTCAACTTCTTAAACGAGTTTACTTACAATATAATTAACAATATTTTTAGAAATTACGAACTTATAACAAAAACATATTCATAAATGCATGGTTTGGCATACCAATCATAGGAATCAAAATTTGGTAAAAAATTTTTAAGCAGCTCTTAATTTATTTGCAATTTTTATACTAAGTAATTAATCAAATTATACCGGATTACCATTATTTTTATGTATTGTAATATTGAATAAAGAAAAATATTTACTATTATTAAGTTAAACCTGATTGATGGAATTCAAAATACTAATTAAATCGCAATATTTTTTAACGAACTGCCATTTTTTTTTTAAATTGTGTCCCCATAATCTGCAAAAGCGAAAATGCTTTTTTGGATCAAAGCTTATGGACAGATTTTCCAGCTGAATTAATTTAAGTGAACTGCTAGAAGCGACGTCAACAACGAGATGAAATGCTTACTGAGAAATTGTTTTCAGCATAATTATAGTTATAAAATTAAGAATTATTTTGATGGTTCTAGGTTGGAATCCCAGCCGAAGCCAACTTTTGTGCAAAAACACAAACTATTGGTTTTCGTGCCTGGTCGTGTTATGTTGTGTCCTGCGTTTCGCATATGCGTTACATCAGATACGGGAACGTAAAGATGAGTGATTGCCTGTGTTTCCACGAACATTTTTTTTTCAATCATTGATATCAGCCTGTCAAATTTCTCTGCTGTAATAGGCCTTCCTAAAAGATTGTAGCACAGTGCTGAGCCAACTGCACCATTGACTTCCCATACGCAATACTTGCGGCACTTAAATGTCTACTGCGCAGTTAAAAACTGCGGAAAGTGAACCGATATTCGCAAGTCGTCGCTGTAGGCGAAATCAGCCGAACGACGTCTTTACTTACAAAAATCCAGTAGGTAATAATTTACGTACTTCATTTCAATATGATATCGTAAATACAATAACTTCAAAAAGATACACGTTTAAGCACTTGATTTATTTTACTTTGCTTTATATCACTTTGATTTATTTTCAACACTTGAAAGTTTCCTAACCTACAGCCATACCGTACCATAAAATAGCGAAATTCGTGCCACATCATAATTTGTATTTAATTTATGGTGTAATTGATCACATTGGATAAATAATACATTCAAGAAAATTACCGCGTGACTTAGTGGTTAGCTGTTAGGTGGTACCTAACTGTTGAGCTATGGGCCCATGTTTCGTATCCTAACCGGAGTCAATACCTTTGCACAACTCCAATTTGTTTTCGGGTTGTATTGTTTTGTCCTGTGTTTCGCACACTGCACCTGCCTCTTCCTCCGACCTCATCGCAAAGCGTTATATCGAATACAGGGAGGATGTACAAACACGGAGGCACTCACGAACTATTTCATCATGCCGATAGTATTCAGATGTCGCTGTGAAATTCACTAGGACGTTTTTTCAAGTATTTTTTTAAATATTCGTTAAAGCTCTCCTTGAATAGAAATAATGTCTTTTCCTGATCTGTAAGCTGATGTACTGCAAAGCAAGCAACAGACAATAGGCATAAACGATGAATAAACTAAAAGGTCAAAAGCCTTGACCTATATTCAGCTTGTAGCTAGTTCCCATAAAGTAAGTAAATTTTGATCTGTAAATGATAACATATTAAGCATTTATTAATTAAGCAGCATCTCAAGTGCGAGGCCACCGGCGCTACTATCTTAAACAAGCCTGCCCAATACGATAAAGGTGGTATGGAACTTTTACGGTAAAGCCTATATAGACTTAAAGAGGATGAAGAAGAAGAAACTACATAAATACTATATTCGATATTCGCTGCTGTGTAAAAAGTAAAAGAAAGTAAAACCCCATAAAATTTCCCATTCTCCCCTCCTCATGTTCAAGAGTGTTTTGAAGCCGGTACGTGCATTCCGCTACTTCAACACGAGTTGGAAAACTTTCATGAAGTATTTTTTTTTAATATTTTAAGATGAAAAGTTTGAGTTTCCATCAGTGGCCTCCTTTGGCCGAAATTACTTCTTGTATACTCTCTACTATTCTATTGTACTTTCTATAATATTTTGGTAGTCTTTCGTAGATTAAACTTACGACCGTTAACATTTTGAAGATCTATTAAAGAGCTGAGCGTACCGATATAATAAATCTAAATAATGTCCTTACTAACGACACGTAAAATTACATACATGTTTCTATTCTATTAGTTGTCGGATCTAGGCATATATATTCGGATCTAGGGTTTCCTATTTCTTGGATATTAGAAATAATACAACTCTCTCAATCTCAATTATACAAGTAGTTTTTAATACTTGTAAAAAATATTAGCATTTTTGTCTATTAATTTACCAGATATCTTTGAAACAACAATATTTATAATTTGTAATAAATCAATGTTTAATTTACATAATTGCTTATGTAAATTCAAACTTCTAAACATTTTAAAAATTGTAAATGTTCAATAGTAATAAGTAGTTAATAGTAAAAAAAATTGTACTTTCTGTAGCTTAATACCTGTACTAATATTCTTATATGTTAACTGTGCCTTATCATCATCATCATCATCATCATCATCATCATCATCATCATCATCATCATCATCATCATCATCATCATCATCATCATCATCATCATCATCATCATCATCATCATCATCATCATCATCATCATCATCATCATCATCATCATCATCATCATCATCATCATCATCATCATCATCATCATCATCATCATCATCATCATCATCATCATCATCATCATCATCATCATCATCATCATCATCATCATCATCATCATCATCATCATCATCATCATCATCATCATCATCATCATCATCATCATCATCATCATCATCATCATCATCATCATCATCATCATCATCATCATCATCATCATCATCATCATCATCATCATCATCATCATCATCATCATCATCATCATCATCATCATCATCATCATCATCATCATCATCATCATCATCATCATCATCATCATCATCATCATCATCATCATCATCATCATCATCATCATCATCATCATCATCATCATCATCATCATCATCATCATCATCATCATCATCATCATCATCATCATCATCATCATCATCATCATCATCATCATCATCATCATCATCATCATCATCATCATCATCATCATCATCATCATCATCATCATCATCATCATCATCATCATCATCATCATCATCATCATCATCATCATCATCATCATCATCATCATCATCATCATCATCATCATCATCATCATCATCATCATCATCATCATCATCATCATCATCATCATCATCATCATCATCATCATCATCATCATCATCATCATCATCATCATCATCATCATCATCATCATCATCATCATCATCATCATCATCATCATCATCATCATCATCATCATCATCATCATCATCATCATCATCATCATCATCATCATCATCATCATCATCATCATCATCATCATCATCATCATCATCATCATCATCATCATCATCATCATCATCATCATCATCATCATCATCATCATCATCATCATCATCATCATCATCATCATCATCATCATCATCATCATCATCATCATCATCATCATCATCATCATCATCATCATCATCATCATCATCATCATCATCATCATCATCATCATCATCATCATCATCATCATCATCATCATCATCATCATCATCATCATCATCATCATCATCATCATCATCATCATCATCATCATCATCATCATCATCATCATCATCATCATCATCATCATCATCATCATCATCATCATCATCATCATCATCATCATCATCATCATCATCATCATCATCATCATCATCATCATCATCATCATCATCATCATCATCATCATCATCATCATCATCATCATCATCATCATCATCATCATCATCATCATCATCATCATCATCATCATCATCATCATCATCATCATCATCATCATCATCATCATCATCATCATCATCATCATCATCATCATCATCATCATCATCATCATCATCATCATCATCATCATCATCATCATCATCATCATCATCATCATCATCATCATCATCATCATCATCATCATCATCATCATCATCATCATCATCATCATCATCATCATCATCATCATCATCATCATCATCATCATCATCATCATCATCATCATCATCATCATCATCATCATCATCATCATCATCATCATCATCATCATCATCATCATCATCATCATCATCATCATCATCATCATCATCATCATCATCATCATCATCATCATCATCATCATCATCATCATCATCATCATCATCATTTCAGCCGAAGGATTGCCCATATTCACGCTGGGCTAACGGATTGGTGAGCAGTGCCGGTACCCTTGCGTTAGTAACGCCCATGACTAGTCTGTGGGATTTCGGTTCTGCTAATTCGGTTATATATTCCCTCATTCGGTGGCCTCGTTTGTTGGCTTGCAATGTGCGCTACGTGCAAGTGAGATTGGCATTTGCAGTCTTTCCTATAGGTAGGATTTACCGTAATAGCTAAGCTTGGCAGGCGAGTCGGCAATTCGCCACTTCGCCACTTAAACGCTGCTGCATCACCGGTCTTTTTAATTTCGGTCTTGTATTTTTCGATATGCATATTACGCCATCTTTCGACGACTGGCTGACGACTTTCACGACACCCTCAGGATGAGATTAGGAGTCAGATATTCCTTAAGTAAGTGTATATTAAGTTGAGAAAATTGCACATAAATAAAGACCCGGAAAATTGTTGGTAGATACCTATTCGGTGCGGGAATTGAACCCGAGATCTAGCCATGCTTAGCGCCAATCAAGCCAAATATTCTAATTATATTTTCTTTCATTCTAATTCCGACGTCAGTTTGCGAAAAGTATAAGAAACAAACGTATCTTGTTCAAGCAGATACAGTTTTAAATATCTGATAATATTATTATTATATGTCGGCACTATCTACACGGACTGGTTTTATATCCATAAAGGTGTTAGACAGGGCTGTGTAGCATCCTCATGGCTGTTCAATTTATTCATGGATATTTGTTTGACAGATTTGAAGGAGAGTGATTGTGGACTAAGAATGAATGAGTTGCCAGTTAAATGTTTGCTCTATGGCTGTGCATAGAGGGGTATTGGTACCAAAACTAACATATGGTAGCGAAAGCTGGATATGACAGAAGAGGCATGAAAGCATATAAATGCAGAAGAAATGAGAGCGTTTAGAAGTATGATTGATGTGAAGATAACTGACAGGGTTCTAAATAATGTGATCAGAGAGCGTTGTGGCGTGAAAGACGATGTAATGACATGAATTGAGAAAAGGATGCTGAGCTGGTTTGGACATGTGGACAGGATGAATGAAAGTAGGTTGACGAAACAAATATATGAGGCGAGTGTAAATGGTAGAGTCGGGAGAGGAAGACCTAGGCGAACATTTTACGATCAAATCGGAGACGGTCTGAAAAAAGCCCAGGTCAAGAGTACTTTAGACCAACGAGTATGCATGCAAAGATTGATGAAAGTGGGAGAAGCGAAAGACGTATGTCAGGATCGTAGCAAGTGGATGAAGATTGTCTCTGCCTACCCCGTTGGGAACGAGGCGAGAATATATACATAATATTATTAGATCTCTTAAAAAGAATTGAAAAATTCTAGAATGAATGATTTAATTAGTTTTTATTCAATGTCTCTAACATTGAATAAAAACCAAGCCCGTAGTATTTATTCTTCTTCAGCTTGTATTAACCAACAGCTGGACATAGGCTTTTGTTCAAGGCCATGGAAGCTCTAACAAAACCTGACATGCCATACCCATACTCACTTTACCGGGTAGACGGATTGGTGAGAGCACGTGCACCCCGTGGGATCATTAGCCTGTGGGAGCAATTCGACCTAAAAAAAAAGTAGCAGCCTGTAAGTTCCCACAGCTGGGCAAAGGCCTCCTTCTCAAATACGAGTATCAGAGAGGGTTTTAGGAGCTGAGAAGAGCCCGCCTCGCTGCTTTAGTACGGGTTGTCGGGCTTCACATATCGTTGAAATAATATTTTTATTATTTCTCAGATATGTAGGTTTCCACCGGGGATCGAACTCAGGTCACTCGCGCTCTATGAAACTAAAGTGAACGCCCTGACCACTAGGCTACCACGGCTCGATTTGATATATTCGACATATTCGGATGGATATTCCGCAGTCAACCAGTCTCCGTAAACTTCCTTCTTCGTTAGTCTGCAGGATGAACCGCGTGCAGGGAAGGTTGAAGTTTATAGAAAAGATGGTATTTTCCCTATTATGCCCTGGTATTGTTTATCAAATTTCCATAAAAATTTAAAATAAATTATAAAAAATGTAAAACATTTAAATTTTTTTACGATTACAGTTTTTACGGATATTTTTTTATTTTATTGTGGTGACAAACGAATTAACAGTCCACCTGATTATAATTGTTGCCATCAGCATCAATAGAAGAACGTTATAGTTGTACTGGCACCCCTAAGGACTAAGGCGCCGTGCAATTATAATTATAATGTATTTGAACTAGCTCTCTATACCTTTTCAAACCGGTACACAACAATACTTGAACTGCTCATTGACGGCAGAAACGGTAAGCGAGTGTTACGTACCAAGATGTTTCCTGGGCAGAGAAGGTGTCTACCTCATAGTATTACATTCAGATTTCAATTATGTGCTCAGACACGCGGCATAGTGAGTCCCGGGGGAACTGTACTACCTCGTACGCCGAAGTAAGACAGAAAAGGTCGAGAGGTTTCGCAACATCGTATCAAGAGGATGTCATATAAAATGTTTGTTCCCACGCTTTTAATGATAGTAGAGTAGGAAGTTTTCCTTTCAAGAATTAAATAGTGGTGAATATATTTCTACATTTGAAATGAATTAAAAACTCAAACTTCAAACAACATTCAAACACAAATTGACGTATTTTTTAACATTATCTACTCGTATTTTGAATTTTCAATACATTTTCACTAATAGTCAATAATAACAAATTATTAAATCTTCACACACATCATCAGTACTCGTATGTAATCAATACCGAACTGGAGGCTTAGCTAAGTTTAAGGTATAACAGGAAATCTGTCTCTTTATTTTTGTATAACAACTAAATTCACCACCTCCGGCTCGGTAGCCGTCTACCTCGCGGAGCGGCAATAAGCGGGTTACGATAGGCTACTCTGAACAGGATTGCGCCAAATACAAATTCATAATTTGTGCCTGCCCTTAAGGTGTGATGACTTATAAAATTTTAACTATTTTAATAAACTGCAGTGTACAAAATTATTATTTCTCAAAGAAAGCGCCAGCAAAAGCCAGAATACATTCCATGGAAAGTTTGCACATACTCACCACACTGGCCAAGCGGGTTGGTGAGCTCAGTGGCGGTATCTTCGCACTAGTGATGTTGCTCCCCATCACTAGTCTGAAGAGTTTGAGTTCGTCAAATTCGTATGGATATTCCGCTATCATTCAGTCGCTTGTTTATTTACTAGCAGGGTGAGTCACGTGCCGGTGAGATTGGCATTTGGATGGATTAGATGGAGGGATTAGAAACAGATGATATATCTCCCAAGGAGATTTCACAAGTTACTTCCCGCTGAGTCAGGCCTGTCATGTAGGTTCCTCTTAGTTCACCGTTGGTGACCCAACTACGCATACTAATCTCCCCTTCTTCGACAAGGCGGGAACCCGTTCGATAGCCATCCGTTGGTTGTCTAGTATATCTCATTTGGATGTCCAGATAAGGGTGATGAAACTCTTAGAGATAACATATACAAAACATATACCATACTTAACTTAACATAACTAACTAGCATTTATTCTGTTTTTGAGAGTTTATTTTTTTTATATTTGTATTTACAAATGATCTAGTGATGGTAAAATATTCCATTCGTGTATTCTAAACAACTCGAAATAAGTCACGACCGATATTTACGTAGACGTGTTCCATGTGCTTTATTCCGAGAGACAGTTGGAGATATCACCGAGTAAGTTAACGTATTTTCTACTAAAAGTTAGTTTTTTGAAATAAAATAGTTTTATATTCACAAATTCAGTCAAAATAAAGTAATCAAATAAATATTAAAAAGTAAAAAAGTACTTCTTGCGCTTTACTACAATGTTTAATATTGATAAATATGTTTTTGCTTCTTGTTTATCACCTTATTCAAGTCCGTTTCTGTACGAAGGCTTGTCCCAAAAAGTGTCAGCAAATCAGAAAACATAATTCTTGGAGGGTTTGTCTACATTTTATAGTTGTCACATGCGTCATACCTGTGAAAATGTGCAGCTTGTGGAGGCAGGTCTGCTTGAGTTTGCAGTGCGCTTTAATATGGTGGACGACTATATTCTTATAGCATGCTGTAAGATGTCTATGTGACCATGACCATGACCATTCATATTTCAACACATTATATGTATTTACAATATTAAAATTAATCAAAAACCAGTATACGTACGGAGTTTCTTTCGCCTGTTTCTTATCAGTCAGAAGAACCACAATAGGAAACGTTGGTAGTGACTGAAAGAGAGACAACTGCTTCATATATTTCCATAGGTGTCCAAATTCGATTAAGTCGACGAATATGTTTAATATCATATCACATTTAAATAAAACGTAATATTTTTTAGGTATGTAGTTAAATAAAGCAATGTGGGAGACTGACTAAACCTACTACCTAAGAATACGACATTTTATATCGTCACAACTATTGCATCGAATAGACAACACAACCTTAATCAAAGAAAGTAACAGACGCGTTGACCTCTGAAGACTAAGTGGCATGTCACGCTGCCTATACTTACTGTGGTTATTGACAAAGTGGTGGTTGACAAAGTTAAGAAAGACATGATCATTCGTTTGCATCATTGATCATTAATCGTTTCTTTTTTAAATGGTCTTATCGCAAAGCGTGATAACGGATACTGCATAATAAAGAAGAATGGGTAGTATGACTAGAAAGAAGGCATCAAATTTTGACGACAGCGTAGAAGGTTTCTTCTGGGATATCAATAAAATCAACGTGTTACTCTCGTGAATAGGTTATTTTCCATTTTATGATTTTAAATATTTTTGTTATATAAATACTTGCTTCAAATCCAATTCCTGTTTGATTCGCCAAGCTGTCGTAACGTCGAATCGTTCCAAGCAATGCGGTCGTCATATTGCGTTTGCGAACAACTCCGCAAATATCCGATTCCATAGCGGATATTGGATGAACTTATCAGTCATTCAGTATTCCGTCAATTTATTTTTCAGACTATGAGAAGCCGATTTCATTAAACTCTCAAGGCCTAACATATATTTATCTGAGTCACTAAAAAAAAATGCTAATTTTTGGCAAAACATATTTTTACGATGTGCTGAGTTCGAATTCCAGCCGAAATCAAAATGTTTGTAACAGTTAAATTCGAAATTAGTGGTATATGATAATAAGTGTGTGTTGTAAAACCAATCGTAACGGTTCAATTCAACAGACAGACTCTGTCAAGAAGTCGTTTGTTGCCAAACAGCAGTGTAATTACTGTCGTGTTACGATTTGAAAAACTGAACCTTATCCGTATCGCGCAAACGCTATATCGGATAGTACTTGCGGCACTATAATAAATTTAAAGGAGTTAGAGTTAGAGCCTTAAGTTTTGAATAATTTCAAACATCAATATGCTCAATTTGTATGCCAATTCAGATCAACGCCTGAACACTAAGATAATATTGACAACACAGGACTAGTGCTTCACCAAAATCATTAATAAAAATACATTTGAAACGACTAAAACCAATGTCTAAACCTTTGTCTACCCCAGCATTAGATAAACGGCCATGATAGATTGTAAAATAATATATTTTACGCTTGTATTCTAAAACACTATAGAACATAATCTGTCCTGCGTGCGGTGAGCGTGTAGTACTTCCCTGGCATCCATCGTTCGTGCATCAGTTTCTCATCATCAATTTCAGGAATCACGTGTTCGGCAGTAAAGATAAATATCGTGAAAAAATGTTCATCGTTAAAAATATTTTTAAAAATTAAGGTAATTCTTGAAATTATCTCACCACATTTATACATCAACACGAATTTGTTCTTATATAAATAAATAAAATTTGTTGTGAAACTAGTACAAGAGGCTATAGTTACTGCCAATATGATGAAATTTCACCAGGTGACAACAATCACAACTATAAATTAAACTTTACTCAAACTTCTTAATAAAGATGATATTATTATTCCGTGGCTTTAAAACTCAGAATCTCGCACTGAAATCGCGTAGTAGACTATACTATAATAGACTCTAAAGCTTTAGTACAGGCACAATAAAGTTTAAGAAAAACCAAAGATTTACCATCAGAAAGAATGAAAGACTTTTCAGTAAAAATTCGAATAAGAATAGGAAATAAGAGTGAAAAATACTAAAGAAATGATTCTTTGTAAAACTTTTGCCCTACCATTTGTTATTATTATATCCGACACTTCGGCTAACGTGAAGAAGATAAAAGTTCCCAAGCGTAGTGTTAAAATATTTTTCGCGGACGTGTTTCCATTTATCTCACTTTGTTTACGTTTGCTATCACAATTTCAATGGAACATTTACCTCTTTAAATTATTATGCTCATAATAAATATGAATATTTCTCTATTTTAATTTGTATATCTATAATTAGCCTATAATAAAGTCTAATTCTGGACATAGAATCCTACCAAGTTCAGTGTTGCACTTGGCAGGCAGATTGACAAAATGCCGAACCAGACGAGCCATTACTGCAGCCCATCACCGGGGCCACTTCAAATATGTCAAATGTTCAAGTCAATACTGCGGCCGCTTGGCAGGCAGATTCGTGAACACAGAACTAGATAAGCCTCTACTGCCAGACGCCAGGGTTATATCAAATGTGCTAAATGTAATATGGCATATTTGAGATGATTTAACAATGCGATTTTTTTCTGCCATACCTTAAAAACATCTACAGTACCACTGGATTTGATTAGAGGGCGTTTGAATTTTTTGAAAATTGTACCAATAGCTTAAAGAGTTCACAAGTTCTTGCCCACCATTCGACAATTTTCGTGAATCACTTCAGATTCAAGATCTTTGGTTTAATTGGAGTGGTTAACAGGAATATTTGTAATGTTAATGCTTAATTAATAGTTAGTATACTATCTATCAACTCAATCAACAATACACTTCATTACATAGGAAAAGGCCTACGCCCAGGAGAGGAACATTTACAGGTGCTACTAAGCTTTTATGGTTCATTTCAGAGTTTGTGTTTTCTTACAATCTGTATGAAATCGAAAAAATGCTTCGAATGAATATTTGTAAAACTATTATAGGGTGATGTGGGATATTTTGTTTCCACCAGTTAGGGGCCATGGGTTTTATGGCATCCATGGGATTAAATATGGCAACAGATTTTTTTACACCTTCGCCACAACGCCGAGCTGACTTGATTATGTTACCGATGAGATAAAGTTAAAAAAAATCCGGAAGGTAAATGTTTTATTTTCTTTAAACATATTTAGATTCAAACCAAATTTACAAACAGATGGAAACTTCGTAGAAATTAATTAAGGAATGGTAAAGCAGCGTCTCTAATCCCTGTTGAAGTTTATGAAAACTTTTGAAACCAAACTGAACTCATATGTCATTAAATAGCAATTCAAGTGTATTTAATGTATTATTATTTAGTTAATAACTTGTGCATGCCCTTATATTACGAATATAATAATTAAACGCTTTGTATATTTACACCGAATACGAACAAGATAAGTTATTTGTGAAATTACTTAAATAGAGCATAATATGTAAAGCGACAGTAGAAAAATATCCATTTCAAATGTGTTACCCTGTCAATAGATCGTAATTCAATTAGGTACGTACTATTGTATACTGTTTAAAATGGATCAACTATTGAAAATTACTTATTTACTTATTAAATTACTTGCGATTATTATCACTTGGTCAATCTTAATCATAATGGAAATTATTATAAACTCTAGGTTTATATTTAAAATTAATTAACATTTATTAGTCATTTACTTACATTTATATTAAGTGCATAGTTCACACAGATGAAGTAAACATAGTACCTACTACCGTACTATGTTCTGATTTTTACATTACAAAACAGCTAAAATTATGATTATCTATGATTGAATTTAGTGCATTTTCAACAATTGTGTCAATAGTCTGATCAAAACAGAACAGGCAATTATCATCAGCATATAAATAGACATCAACCTTTAAGTTTAGTTCAAATATATTATTTACATAATTAGGATTTTTTTTTGTTTCTGCCAAAGCATATTTATTTTCTCTATGAACAATAGATTACCTGATTTCATCTAACGACTTTTTTAAAATATCTAATTTTATCTCGGCAGTTACGTTTTCTAAATAAATTTCAAACAAATTACTTATTAAATAAATGAAATGAAATCACTCCCGACTCTAAAACGATTAAAAAAAATATCGTTTTCAACCCTGAATTTGATAAAAATATTAATACTCAAAATGATGACATCGTCATCATCATCATTTCAGCCTGTCAGAAGTCCACTGCTGCACAAAGCTCTGTCCTGAACCACCTACATCTACCAACTTCACGCCACATTGTGTGACCTATACTTTGTGACATCACTTCATTTTGTGGAGGGTCGTCCCTATACCGCGTTTGCCTGTACGAAGTTCCCACTCGAGAATTTTTCTTCTTAGAAGGTAAATATATATAAAATTACGGATAAAAAGGTCTTATTGTTCTTGTATATAAATGTGTAAAATTGTAAACAAGATTGGATTCTATAAGCTATATGTCACTGAAACGTGAACAATATATATCGTTATATAAGAAATAACAAAAATACATTACTACATTTTCAAGCGTCGCTTTAACTGTTTGTACGCGTATTTAATATTCACGTATGAATGGTTCCAGCAATTACGATGTGTACATAATTGATTAATTTTCACAATTCGCCATTATACAGGCTGGATGCGACGTTACGATATTAAATTTTACCTTATATTCTACAGGATATAAATCATTTCAATTATATAAGTAATTGTGTACAAGTACCTTCTTCATCATTAAGTCCACGGCTAAATATAGGCCTCTCCAAGAAAGCTCTAACAAAAGTTACGCTCACCACGATGGGCAAGCGGTTGGTAAGTGCAGAGCCATCATCCTCATACTAGTGATCTATGGGATTTTGTGTTTTTCAAATTCGAATGGAGTTTTAGCCATCATTTGGTCGCCAGAGGCTCGTCGGTAAACCAGCAAGGTGCACCACGAGCAGGAGAAGTTGGCATTTGAAGAAAAATGTGATATTTTCCTCCTTTAACTCCCTCCGTGTATATAAATATAGTATTGTTTTTTTTATTTAATGTCTCAGTTCAGCTATTCCATACAAGTGCTTCGCTAAACCATAACTAACATAACTTTGAAATATACACCCGAAATAGCTGAAATATACCAAAATTTAAATTATTCATTTTGTTTCTTAAATTAACGATATTTGAATTTATTTATATTATTTATGCACAAAAACCTTATCAACAACGCCTTTCATACCAAAGATTATTTTGATTTTCCTTAAAAATTTTGTTCTACAATTCTTATTAATTTCTGTAAAATCTCTACAGCTAATGAATAATTTACATTAGTTCATGCATTCGTGTGGGATTAAAGCCATCTAAGCTACGGCTATCTCTAAAATAACGTCAAAAATTCATGAACAATAGTACCAAACAATCTATTTTTACTATAGGTTCTTTCCATTTTTTAGATGACAATAATTAAAAAATATTATAACTTATATGGTTGAATGAATTTGGTCTTGATGTGATTTTTATTTTTCTTTATTTGAATTAAAATAAATTTCTTAAAATTTATTGTGTTTATGTTCTTCTTACTGTAAGAATGCTTACATTCGTAGACAGAAGTAAGAAGAACATAGAATCAATTACTTTGGAATCAACAATTATGGAATATACATTAATAAAAACATTCGACTACTTCTTTGATTGAATGTTGTTGATAATTATCGAGATTTTTACTTTTTCTTAATTGCGGATACGGAATCATGTTCTAATTTAAGTCTAAGTAAAAGTTATAACCGAATTATTTTATTTTCATCATTTCCTAATACAATCATCATTAATTTAGTTAATGTAGAGTGAAGGTAATTTCTTTGAACACAATTTATTCTTTTTCATCTAGATAGATAGATTGCAAGATGTTATTCTATCACGTGTTAGTTATAATTATATATAAATCCTCTTCAGAATTTACTTAATTCGGTTTGGTAAATTTTCAAAAAAAAATTATATATTTATATGCAAATTACGTATTCCTCGCGTACGATGTTTCAAGACTTCTGACCACCCCAAGATATAATATGCTCTACGTAATAGAGATGCTCCAACCTAATACTTGCTTCAGCCAACCTATGGTGAGTAATAAGAATCGAACTTGGTTTCAATTGATGTCGTACCGTCGCATCCATCCTGTTTTATCCAACAGTTGTGTCTTCTACGCGTCCGCGCATCGATCATCCCATTGAGCATAAATTTATGGGTTATGTCCGTAAAAAAAAATTTACATGTTACACTGCGAAGCGAGGCAGGGCTCAGCTAGTGTAATACATCTGAGACCCGCCTACCATACTAGCAGCATCTGATGAATGTGGCAAACACGTCTTAACTCTCATTTTTCTCTTCTCATTTTAGGATTAGGATGGAGGTCTGAACGGATGCTTATGGGCTTTAACTTTACAACTTATTTATTAGAATAGCTGTTATTTTTATTACTTGGGTAATAATAATAACAGTAAAAGAAAAATTTTCTTAATTCTAACCTAGTTGCCTAAAAATTAAGTAACAATTTACTTAATTTTTATAAAGACAATAATTTAAAGAATTAGTAACAAAATTATGTTAATAAAAATAAATAATTCATGAAGACTCGGATTCTGTTTAAAATTATGAACAAATTATATTAGTATACGGGGACAATGTAGTCAATTATTCTGACCAGCCTCTTTCTTCAGATTACAATGGTTAAGATACGTTTCCCTACTATCTCTATCCTCTCTACTTTATCCAGTTTCATATACAGTCCACATATCTCTAAAGCACTATAATTATTGTATTAATAATAGTAATTAATTAATGGCGATAAACGAGACGTGGTTGCGAGAGGGTGAGGAGGGGCGCGCGCCCGCGGTGCCCGGGTACCGATTGCGTCACGTTCCCCGGCCCGCCGCCGTGCGCTCGCGCGGTGGCGGAGTCGGCTTCTACATACGACAAGACATTGCTGTCCGTACACTGCCGCACCCCCCGGCCCCGCTTGTGGAGCAAATGTGGCTTGCACTCACAGTTAACGGCACAAAATTAGCAATTGGTACCGCATACGGACCGCCGTGGTTAAATGTTGACATATTTCTCGATGCATTGTCGGAATCTCTCGGGACATTTACATGGTGTAGTCACATAGTCTTATTAGGCGATTTCAACATAATTTTTTGGAATGACACGGATAACAGCTGTAAAAAGTTGAGAAGTTTTTTGCAATGTTATAAATTGAGTCAGCAAGTTACTGAACCTACTCACTTTACAGATTACAGCGAAACCCTAATAGACATTGTATGTACAGACATTGAAAAATGCTTTGTATCCGTATACCACATACCTGATCTAAGTAGCCATGCTTTAATTTGTTGCGAACTTAATTTAAAAAAACCAAAGCAAAAATCGATTATTGGGTCACGTAGAAACTTGCATATTATTGATGCTGAACAGTTTCTATTAGATTTAAATTCATTAAATTGGGAAAGATTTAAAACTATAGATAACGTCGATGACATGGTAACACTGTTTAACACAATGTTGATAACGTTATTTGACCTTCATATGCCCCTACGTACAAGAGCGATAAAAGACGTTAAATATCCATGGATTACTTTTAATATAAAAAAAATGATGACACTCCGGGATAAATCTTGTCTTGCGGCGCGGAAGTGCGGCACAGTAGCACAAAAAAACTTTTATAAGGAGCTAAAAAATATGTTGCTCACGCACTGATAAGAGAGAAAAAAGCTTACTATGATTATTATATCAATAATCAAACAGATTCTCGCATCATATGGTCCCATATAAAAAAAAATGTAAGGTTAAAAAATAAAACTGACCTGCCGCATCACATTTACAATGACCCCAATTTGATCAATGCGAACTTCTTAAATGTGCCCGGAAATAATCTAGTGCCCATGTCTTACACGACATTCTTTGCATTTCATGTCAAAGTCTCAAATATATTTAAATTGAAGACAGTTGAAGAAAGCGATATTTTGAAAATAACACAGTCACTAAAATCAAATGCGGTAGGTATAGACGGTATTTCCCTGGAAATGTTGAAAATGAGTTTTCCCAAAACAATACCTATAATAACAAAGATAATTAATAAGTCAATTACATCCCATACATATCCCGCTGAATGGCAACGTGCACTGATCAGGCCTATACCTAAAAACTCGAATCCTATTCACATGAAGGATATACGCCCGATCAGTATACTCCTATGCGCATCCAAGATCTTGGAGAAAGTAGTGGCTGAGCAGGTAATGGCATACTTGGAAACAAATGCTATACTTCCTAGTCTTCAATCTGGGTTCAGGAAACACCATAGCCCGGCCACCGCTATGATAAAAGTAGTCGATGACATTCTATCAGACCAAGATAGCGGTAAAAGTACTGTGTTGGCCTTGCTTGATTTCTCTAGGGCGTTTGATTGTCTAAATGTGCCATTGCTTCTGTCAAAATTGCTTCACTATGGTTTTGATGTATCAGCAGTAAAATGGTTCGAGAGTTACTTTAGGCATCGCGAACAACAAGTAAAAATTTCTGACCAAAGTGGTTTACAGATGAATTCTGACTTTCAGGCGGTTAATCATGGCGTGCCACAAGGTTCTATTTTGGGACCTCTTCTGTTTGCTGTGTATTGTGCAGATATAACAAATAACATTAAATATTGCAGATACCATATTTACGCCGACGATACACAGATTTATATACCTTGTAAGCCGGAGGAAACAAAATCAGCTGTGGAAAAATTAAATAAAGACTTAGAAAGTATTGCCGCTTGGTTAGAATCGAATGCATTAGTTCTAAATGGGAGCAAGTCTAAATATATGATTTTAGGGACATTTAAACAAATCCAAAAGATAGCGAAACTCGGAGTTAGGGTAACCATAAGAGGCGAGCAAGTTGAACGCGTGACTGAGGCCCGAAATTTAGGTTTGATAATGGATGATTGTTTACGATTCGAAAGGCACATATTAGACACTTAGGAAATGCTTTTATAGACTCAAAGTATTATATCAAATCAGAAATTACCTAAATACGGATACTCGTATCAAACTTTGCGACTCGCTGATTCTTTCTAAATTTAATTATATGGATACCGTATACGGCCCTCGTTTACTTGTTCGCAGTCAAAAACTAGTTCAGCGGGTGCAGAACGCCTGTGCGAGATTTTGTTTTAAGATGCCGCCACGCGTTCATGTCACACCGTACATGAACGAGGGCAACATTTTAAAAATGAAGTACCGTCGAGAACATCACCTAGCAACATTACTCTTTGGCTTAATTAAATACAATGTGCCGCCGTATCTTTTCCAAAAATTGGTGTGGTCGCGCGACGAACAATCAAAAATTACTCGTGCATCAAGCTATTCTCTCGCCGTGCACTACCATCGTACCATCGCCTTCCGTGGTAGTTTTAAGTATGCTGCCTCCAAGTGCTGGAATGACCTGCCGCCACCGCTTCGGTGTCTGAAAACATTAAAATCATTCAAAACAAAGTATAAAATCATCTTATTATTTCTCAAAAAAATATGGTATAAGATACGTACCTCAATGGTTATAGACTTACGACACTGACGAACAGAGTCTCAGCGACTGGGAGTGCAGGCAAGGAGGCTATTGGAGGAAGGTACTAAAATAAATATCTGGTGGATGGTAACTGATATGATAATTGTATTTTAATTATTACATACCTGCAATTATGCCATAATTGTGTAGTGTGGTATAGTTCCAGAACAGAGTACAGCTCCCATAGCTCATAGACACAATTTTGTAAAGCTGTATTTATTAAATCTATTTATCCTTGATTATAGTTAAGTTAGTTTTCATTTTATTATTGTTACTGATACTTCTTAAGCTATGTACAATATAGTTGAAAATAACTTTCCCCGTATGTATAAGAATGTCCGTACATCACTCGACACACAGGCCCACTGAAAACCAGCGCTGTAGTCTCAACTGCAGCATTAAGCTGAGTGTGGTCTGTTTGCCTCATGCGCCACGCAACGCGTCTAGAGGAGGCAACGTTAAACATTGTTTGTGTAAATAACTGTTTGATTAAATGTGTTGCAATGTTTGTTTTGTTATCAAGTGGCGTATTTGTGCAATAAATGTTTCTTTCTTTCTTTCTTTCTTTCTAATTAGTACATCTTTAATCATAAAATGTCTTGTATTTAAGTAAGTGTTAGTTAAACTGCACATAAATAAGAATTAAACCTAAGAAACCCAACAGTTACTGATAAAGACAAATAATTAATGATACGCCAGCTAAATTTGCCGCATAACCCTTGTTGCCTGTTTAGCTGTTTGCCATTAAAATATAGAGATATGCCATTAAAAGTCTAAACAGACGGCATACATTAAATAACTCGTATATATGCAACACTATAGTTAAGCATTTGCTACTACCTTATAACTATACTACATATACCTTATAACTGCTGGGTTACGTAGTAGATATTAAACTAACTATGGCAGGGTTTTTTTTTTTTGAGAAAGTCACAAAGCAAAAGACATTACCTCTAATCCGCCTACCACTACGGTAGGCGGATTACCCAAATCTTCTTAATAATATGTCACTTTAATCCCAATCATGTTATATTCCAACATTATTATAGTAATTAATATCTTCTTTGTTTGTCTGTGTTTACCAAAACCATTTTTCCAAAGAATAATTAGACATGTTATATTCAAGAAACTTACTATGTATTCCAAAATATGATCTAAGTGGTAAAATTAATATCTTTAACTAAATGTAATCAAAGTTACAGACAAAACTTTTTTTTTTCAATTTAGGCTTGTTTAAAGCATTCATGAACTTCACAATTTACACTGGTTCGCAAACAAGAGAAGAATCGGCAAGAAACTCGGGAGCCTTTTTTTTAAGTTACAAATACATTCATAATTTACAATAAAATCAATACAATATCAAAATGTAATTTAATACATTAATTTTTTTGTAAAGTATTATCATATTTTTTCGTACGAGTACATAATGTTTTCAAAAATAAACAACAATGGAACTGTCAAGATATTAGTCTCATTAAAAAGGTTCTTACGTAATAGATCGAAGTATCGCTAGCTTTTGTTAAATCAATAGTTTCTAATACAGCTGCAAATATTCACAGTAACACACCATAGAATATTGTAATGTGGAAGTGTGTGAAGTAAAATTAATTTGGCTGTTACTTTATCAGGCAACTGTCTGATCCTTCTAATAGCGAAAACTACAGAACTTAATTAAGAAGCTCTTTAATCATTATGCGCTTCCCGCTGAAGCTTAAAGTAGCAGACTGTAAATGCCCACTACTGCCGGAGAAGAGTCCCCCACGCTGCCCCAGTGCGTGTTGGCGGACTTCACACGTATTATTTGTCAGACGTGGGGGATTCCTCGCGGTGAACGATGGTGCCGGCACCGGGATAGAACCCAGGTCACTCGCTCGCTATGATTCTAAAGCGGGCGCCCTTTACACTGGGCTACAGCTGAAGCTTCGAATCGTAAATATAGCCTATAAAATTAATTATTTCATACATTCTCACTAAACTAAGAAAAAATTACAGGGTGGCTGTTGTTGTCCTCAGAATCTTGAAAATGTGATAGGATCGTAACAAATTCAAAATTTCCGAAATCATTAATCGTCTTTAATCTGCTTAAAAGTAGGTTTGGTACATCTATCTACTCAGGAAGCGAGTCTTAGTTAACGAGAGAACGCTTGCCCATCTTTATAACATGCTAATTTCTTCTTCACCTGTACCCAACTAAATCTATATTTGTAAAGAAATCGCAGTTACCTATAGCATTAATTGGAAAAAAAGATATTTATGCATGGTAGAGTCAAGCAGCGGATTTTGACAATGGGCTGGCTCGACCGGGGTAGTACCGCCACGCAAAATACCGGCAGAAAATAGAGGCATCTTGTGCTTTCTGCGTTTCGTTCGGAGAGTGAAGTAACCGGAAGCTTCGGGTGAGTAGCTATCTTTTTCCTATAATAATGACTTAAAATGGTTGAAACGCTTGATCGTCTACCCTGTCACCTTCGTCGACTCTAACAACATGTTATATGCTGTTGTACTAAATTTATTTATGAGTTTAATGTAAAATTTTGTCGTATCTCTTAAATTTGTTCCTCTAAAAGTTGTAGCGAAGCCTGAAAATGCCAAGTACTCCAGGTAGTTACAAACAAACGAATGTTGACTACGTTTTTCATGATTGAACACGGAACGTTTGAAAAAACGTAAAAGAAATTGCATCTGTACCTCAATTTAATAAACTCATTATAGTAATACACTCTTATCTCTCTGTTAATAACAAACATATTATGACGTGTAGATTTGCAGCCTGTAAGTGCCCACTGGTGGCCAAAAGCCTCCTTCTCAGAGGGTTTTGAGCGGGAGTGGCTCGCCACGCTATTTGGCGGGCTCTCGAAATAATAGATTTTATCATTTCTCAGACATGTAGGTTTTCTCACGACGATTTTCTTCCACGCCGTGCACGCGGTACTTAAAATTGCTATTAACAATTTTAGTCGTGCCGGCACCGGCATTAACAATTTTAAGTAATATTCATTTTAAATTACCGACATCTGGTCATGATTTACAAGTACGTAAACTAAACCCTATTATTTTGATATGAAAGTAAGTATAGAAACTACTCGTTGTTCGTACAAGTGTGATATTTAATACAAAATGTTAAGTAAGTATAATTTAATTAACTGTATATAGCCAGCTTCGAGTACCACAAAGCACTCTGAGTACAATAATGTATAATGTTCAATGCGGAGTTCCTAGTTCGTAGCGACTGACCTACATTTTCAAAACATACTACAATATTTAATAACTTATCTTGGTTAGCTTCTGAAGTTGTAATAAAAATAAACTAAGCCTTTGGTATGTTATTTACAGAGGAAATAACAAAGTCTTGTAAGAAGTATACGAAAGAAAATCCTAGGCAAGGATAAATTTTTATGCCTATAGTTAAATCAAAATATAACTACATATTATTATTACCAGAAATACAATTACATTAAATGTCATACTTAACTCGGGTTACCTTCAACTATTATTTATTCATTTTGGTCCGATTTACGCAGAATGAGCTCTGGAGGTCGTGCAGTGATATTCTTAGGTTTAGATTTAATTTTGTTAATAACTGGATCCCAAGCCGGTGGTAGCACCCAGCCATCTTCTCTATTTAAATTAAGATTTTTTTGATTTCAATAGCCACGCGAATCATCTTCGCAGAAATCGGTGTTATTTTGCGAGGATTTGTGGTCCATCAAATCTGATGTAATGGTTGGGTCGATCAAGGATATGATCACCGATAAATTTTCGTGACATTCATAATTCTTATTTACAGATAATATAGTACAGACCACTTAATACTATCAACTTTACGCTTTAAACTTTTATATTATGGGCAATATTAATTCACCAATTCTCTTCTCATAATATATTCGATTTAATGGTTTAATAATCAATAACAAAAATAATTTATTGTTGCAGTGAAATAAAAAATATGATGACACATATATTAAAATGGAGGTGAAAAAGCTAGAAAAGCCTGGAAACTTGTCGCCGATTAAACTGGCGTTAAAACGAGAGGGCGACGACGGCAAGTGTTCCAGGTCATGCAGCAAGTCTGAAAAAGAACTAAAACTGCCTCCCGAGAAGTCACCAAGTGAAGATGGGACCTTAAAGAGGGAGAGACGTGCATCACGTGCGAGTGAAAGTTCTACATTTGAAAGGTATTTATTTGCATAAGGTTTTCATCATAAGAATGCCGTACTAGTCAATGACTATATTTTCCCGAGGTCAAAAGTTACGCATTTTTGAGACACAAGCTTTTGAAAAATAACGCATCAAAATTGATTTAGTAGTTTTAGCATGCATTGGTTTAATAATAATTATGAAATTTAGCATTCTGTACATATCAAAGATACTTTACAGTTTTCACTCACAAATCAGCAAGGTCAATAAAATCAAAATAGCAATATATAGCAGAATAGCATTGAATAAAGTTAAAAATATAGTGTTACTACTGAAAATTTGTTTTCAAAGTATTTTTACCATACTTCATTAATATTTTTTTATTAATTAGCCATTTCTAATATTACAAGAGCGGAAAATTGATAATTGGTCCAAGGTCCTGTCTATTGTCTACCGAGTAAATGTCGTCGCACCAGCACGCCCGCGTAGAGTTGCCAACATTCTTTTGGCTGATCATTTCTCTATTGTAATTAGGATTTCGTTCACAACATGCTTCATTCTTTTGGTCGCTGGAAAACTAGTAGTTTCGATATTGTTTCTGATTTGAAAAAATATTTTATTTGAGATAAAATCTTACCAGAACTAACTACTTATCGATCAATTAAAGGTTACCTGTCAAACTGATAAAATCCTACGGTTGACAGTTTAGACAACTTTTAAGACTTTAGAAACTTCAGCATTGGGAGCGTGACTTCGGCCTTTGATCAAGAAACCCTCTAAAAGTTGATTGAAAAAGTTTTATGACTTACCGCTTACTTAAACTTGGTCCCTGTTCTAAAAAGTTCAAACAATATCGACGGAATTTACTGTACGAAAAAATATCGCAGAGACTTTAATACTTTTAATACTTAGAAGCATGTATTTAATATAAAAAGAATATCTATCTTTTGACTTCAATGAAAGTACCCATATTATGATTAATTTTATTTACGCGAACACTACACATTTGAAATGAACCTATTATTTACGGATTTTATCGATGGTCAAAGGGGGTTCAGTCCCTCGGTTGCTGTAAAGCTCTCGAAACGTCGGGAATATAAAAACAAAAATTAAATCATGGTTTACGGTACGGAGTATTTAATTATTGTTTTTTTATATTTTACTCAGTATTCTTATATACGAATCCGTAAATAATTGTTTATGAAATTCTTAAATAATAACACTAACTTATTTTTACTAATAGGCTGAGGCTATGTGAAATAGCCCCCGGCTTTGTGTGTTGGTGGGTCGTCGACTTCCCGTTAATGTGGTTTGAGGAGTACCTGTATGGGCACAATTTATCCGTGTATATATGAATGCATGAATGTAGAAAATAAGTCAAAAAGAGTAGGTGTATACTGAATTTCTTCATTGTAAAAACTACTTTTATACAAACGTACTTTAAAATTCTTACATCAATTTCCATTTCATTTCATTTTGATAACTTTCACTATGAGTCAACATTTATCGTCAACAAAAATTTGGCATACCTAGAATGAAAGTGTTGCTCATAATCACCACATGAGGGATTCTGCATATTACTTTCTACTATCAGACGATCCCCAGAGTCTCGAAAAGCTTTTCGAATCGTTTTGTTTATTTATTAAATGATATTACAAATTAAACTCTGTAAGTAAACATATTTTTTTTGATGTTTACTGTACTAATCGAAGTCTTTAAAATTGTAAAGTAGCTTTTGAACTAAAAGTTGTGCATCTATTTCCGAACGCTACCAGGCGTTGGATCGATGTTTGCTTATCATGATTATTTTCTAGTTTTTATTCGTCTTAGGGCCCGCCAAATTACTTAACACCTTACTAAAAGTGCTAAGGTTCTCCATAGTAATTTTTATGTCTTTGATAAAAAGAATTGATTAACGATAAATTAATTTAAATGTGTAGGAATTTAAGAGTTTAATGGGAATATACCATAATTTTCACCAATTGTCAACTTTGATGCATCAGGCATCCAAGTGACCGAATTATGGCGGAATATCCATCCGAATTTGCCGAACTCCCAATCTCACAGACTGTTTATGGTGAGCAGCAGCATTAGTGCGAAGGTACCGGCACTGCTCTCACCAACCCACTTGACCAGTGTGGTAAGTATGGGCAAACCTTCCGAGAAATATGTTCCATATTTATTTATTATGAATTTAAAAAAAAATAGGATATTAAAAACCCAACTCTGTACGCACTTCAAGCAGAGTGCATAAAATGTATTCCAGAAACCAGTGATGAGATATTTTAATTACAAAACAGTCAAAGGAAGTTTGCTGTGAGTTTCACTGAAATACAGAGCATTCATTGTAATACAGGATGAGTAGCGCTTCCTTTAATAAGAATATTTAATTTTATATTACACACGTATATAACGTTAGAGAGCCGTGGTAGCCTAGTAGTTAGGGCGCCCGCTTTAGCTTCATATCGAGCTCTCTTCGATTCTCGGTGCCGGCACTAATAATTGTTAATAGCAATTTTAAGAACCATGTCTTCAGCGGTGAAGGAAAATATCTTGAAGAAACCTACATGACTGAGAAATAATAAATAATATTATTTCGAAGAGATACAAGACTCGCACTGGAGCAGGGTGGCGGAGCGTTGCCGGCTCGAAAACCATCGCTGATATTTGAGAAGGAGGGCTTTGCCCAGCTGTGGACAAGTGCCTTTTGATGCATTATGGATATCCCAATAGAAACGCTCAAACCCCAGACACGCAAAGATACAAACAATAGTAATGCAGTAGAAAGTTCTCTCGCTTGAGTTTAGTTAGTTTAGTACTAAGATTTAGTTTCAAAATTTCAATTCAAAGTTAGATAAAACCATATCCGTCCTATCTTCTTTTTACACATTAGATTCAAAAAGTTATGAAAAGTCAATATGCACTATTTTTATACTATTTCTCTAATGACAGAAGATATGAAAAAAAAAATTATGCTCATGAGAAGTCCGCAACTGTCTCGGCAGTAAGTACTCGCTATACCTTTGCAGACATGTCTCGTGTCGTCACGTATTAATTGTAGCATTTTAATTTCCGTATCATGATGCTCTTGCAAGAGTACATGTCAGTGTGCACGCGAACAGTGGACTTCAATGTAATTACGTAGATAAATTTATGAAAGTATATTATGTATCATATAAAAGTGTATATACATATAAGTCTACTTCTCTACTCTACTCTACTTCTCCACATATGAGTTCTTGTCGTCTGTTTCTTCTCCGTCAAAGAAACCTTATTACGAAACGGTAGTACGGTTAATAAATTACGTTTGATTACTAATATTTATGTGTAATTTATGTATAAATAATAGTATAAAAACAGATTTGATTTGATATGTCATTTATCAACTAGTTACATTACACTGTTACAATGTTTACAATAAGTTTGGTAAAGTACCTGACAAATCTTGTTTAAGAAATTCAGGTCAGATTAGTAGTACTTATTATTAATAACATTAACATTTAAGTATTACAATTTAATTATTTTGCTCTGCATGGCCGAGGAACGTCAGCCAAGTGAGGGTTTCCCGACGAAGTTGAAAGTCACTATAATGTCGCGAGTCTCGTGGCAGGTGTTAACTAGGTCTGAAACTCATAGCTGATATTTTGGTTCTCAATATAGGGTCTCGAATAATTGCATATTAAATAGAAATGTCGCCCACGTCGATAAAGTCGGGCCGCTAGAGAGGTACAACACAACATACGAAAGATCAGATCACGACAACCTCCTACGTCATAAGAATGTCGACTTAATCTAACTATACTGTACTTAACTATACTTAAGATACATGTTACTATACTATGCTTAACTATACTTAACTATACATTTAGACAGTGCTATAATGTTGTCACTTTAATTCGTTTTACTTTCAATTTAGAAACGTTTATTCGAAAAAAAAATGTAACTCCGACGTTACCTGGTTTACAACAAAGGTACACAAATAACGAAAAATATAATATAGAAATTCAAAAAAAAAAGGAACAGCTTTAGTACTATACATAAATCCCAAAGGTCGACGAACGGACTACTATCAATATTTTTTTTCTATTCTTTCCCTAGTATTACTTGAAATACATTTTTTTTTAAGAACGTGCAACGAATCGTAATCTTTAAGATAAACATGTAATATTGTATACGTTTTCGAATGCCAAAAGTGAAGGACAACTACATAGTTGAAAAGGTTAGACCTTTTTAAGGATTACTTATTCTTTTGAAAGGTAGCATGGCTTACCCATCAATATCTCGAGTTCTGCTGTAAATGGTGAAATGTATTAATAACGGTTATTTTTATACGTATGTATTCGATGAAGATATTGCTGTTAGCCGTTTTGGCTTTTAGAGCTTGATAGGTTAGCACCTGCGTCCTTAGCGTTATACTTTAAGTAGTACTTGGCGTTATGTACAAGTGTACATCTACTGCTTACCCCTTTACAATAAGCTGTCTATGGACCGGCCAAGGGAGGTTCGGACCTCGTCTCGGACGGTCGAGGTGTTTCGATAGATTTGGGCGGTAAGAACCGCCCTGAAACTCGGGTGTACGGTATGTACGCGGGTGTTCTGTTGGCTCGATATGCTCTTATGCGTCGGCGGGGGATTGTGAAATTATTGCTACTCCTAACTGTATGTACAGTGTGTGTTTGAGTAGGATTAACCGAGACTGGGTCGGTTAGTCGCTCTGTTGGTGTTACGTCGTCTGGGTCGACTAGTACGTTACTGCGGGCGACGGTGGCGCACCGTTGCGTCTATTGTCGGGGAGTATTTGTTGGCGTTTACCTCCAGCGGGTTACGGTGTACGGCGGCTGACGCGAAGCAGCGCCGTGACGTTTCCCTTAAGAATTTTTTGATCGTCGATATTTTGCAGTCCTTATGTAAGTCGACGTTACGTTGGTACCAGTTTGCACCGGTGGCGCTGCGCAGAAACTTATCTTGGACGGTCTGTAGTGAGGCGATGTGTGTTGGCGCCGCATGAGCGAAGGCTACCGAAGCATAGGCCATGATAGGTCTAATGCAAGCCTTGTATAATAGCAGTTTGTGTCTAAGTGAGATATTGCTTGATTAGCAGATCATTGGATGTAGGCAGTCTGTGACGTAGGCGGCCTTGTTGCTAACTGTCCTAATATGAAGGGGTATTATCATCGCTGCGTCTAAGAAATCCCCTAAGTACTTCACCTTCCTTTCCCAAGAGATCGGGCGGTCGAATAGGGTGATCGTGCCTAATTTACGGGATTCGTAATTATGATTGGCTGTGTTCGTTTCCCTTGTGAAGAGAACTCCTACGCTTTTATTGGGATTGACCTCTATTCTCCATTTCCGGAACCATTCGCCTAGACGATTGGCAGCGGTTTGGAGTCGTAAAGTGATGCGACCTTTGTGACGGTCGGAGAAGTATAGGCCCGTGTCGTCCGCGAATAGTGCGAGGTTGAACTGGGGCTCCATTGGAATGTCACTCGTGTAAAGTGAGAAGAGGATCGGGGAGAGGCAGGGCGGATTGAGGATCGCGTGCCCTCTACTCGATAGCGATAGTTGCGGTTGGTCAAGTAGGCCGACACGGGATTTTGCAATTGTACAGTTTATAGATTATACTGTTATGCCAGATTTTGTCGAATGCCTTTGCGACATCAAAGAATAGTGCCCCCGTGCTATTGGGCTTGGAAGAGTGGTTAAGGTTTTCTAGTATGTGCTCCGTTAAGCGGTGCACTTGTTGGACGCACGAGTGTTCGGATCGGAAGCTGAATTGCTCGCCGGGAATTAAATTGTTTTCGAAAACAAAATTTCTGAGTCTTTTCAGAATCTTTCATAGATTTTCCCCATAGAGTTGAGGAGACTTATTGGGCGATAGCTGGCGGTAAGGTACGGGGCTTGCCTGGTTTTGGTATGACTATAACGTCCGCCTCTTTCCGGGCATCAGGGAAGGAGCAGCTGGAGAGTACGTTGAAGATGTTTGCCATTAGGCATAGTAGTGGGGCTGGGAGAGATTTAAATACCGTCAATTCCGGGTGATGACCGGTTTTTCAGGTTGCTTACGATTTCAGAGACTTCTTTGGGTGTCACTGGCTCTAGTGGTTCGTCCACTGGTGGTATATTTTTATTTGTATCTTAACATCCTGTAAATAGTCCACTGCAGGTCATAGTCTCTCTCATAAAGTGGACATGCCATAATCGCCTGGCTTTTCTAAAATAGTAAGCAAACACAGTACCAGATACATCATACCTTAGACGTAGCTGCCAGTCATTAGTCTCCTTATTTTGGTCTTGTATTTTTCAAGATGGTTATATCTCCATCTGTCGGTAGACATTACGATTGTCAATGCCTTACCCCTTGTTTTACTCCACCCAATTTTTTCGTGTGATATCGGCGTAAGAATCTGCCTTCCCGTGGATGTTCCAACGTGGTAGACGTAATCGTAGAATATCTCCAATTGTTGAAGGAGACTTAAGCAACGGTCAAATCAAAGGTTCAGCCTTACTGTCAAATTACTTAGATGGGTATTCAACTGTATGATGTTGTAAGCCAGGTTATTTACTTATTTATACTACACTTTTTTTTCGAGGGTAGGCGTGACATAAGTAACACATGTTACGATCAGTCCTTATATTTATTTGTTAAAAATAATAATTATATTACAGTTTTAATTTATTTTATTTTATTTATTCTATATAATGTATGTGTGAGTGACAATACCTGCCAGCTATATACAATCCTCTTCGTATTTACTTCGTTCATAAACATTCAAAAGTGACTATAACTGACAGCATGGATTCATTCAAACAGTCGTTTTCAACAATGTCTGAGATGTTCTACACTAAAATGGATGAATTTCAGAGGGATTTGGAAAAGAACTCTGCGAGCAAGACTTCTTCAACTACTTCATCAATAGGTGCTGATTTTGTGTCGTTCAAAACTTTCATTATTGCTGCACTAAACACCTTGCAGCAGCAAATGGAGTTTCTCAGGCTGGAGATGGATCGCCATGAGATGCGAAGAAGGCGTAAGATCCTGCTCTTCCATGGCATGCCTGAGGCAAAAGCAGATGACCTTATCGGTCGCGTAACCACAGCAGTTGCCGAACATCTAGATCTGCCTAATTTCTCAAGTGCCAGCATTAAGTCCACCTATCGCCTTGGCCGCACATCGGAAAACAGAGTCAGGCCGTTAGTTGTAAAGTTTACAGAAGCTGCAGTTCGTGACAAAGTTTGGTTCGCGAAATCCAAATTTAAGGGTACTGGCATTACACAGTCAGAGTTCTTGTCACAGCCTCGACACAGTGTATTTCTTGAGGCTCGAAAACGTTTTGGTGTTACAAATTGCTGGACTCGCGATGGGTGCATACACATTATTGGCTCGGATGGAGTTCGTCATCGGGTAGAATCTTTGGGCGAGCTTGATGTCATCGATAAATCGTAATTGTCTGGGCCTGTTGTAGCAACATCGCCAGTTAAGATCCTGAACCCTTTACTTTGTGGCCCAAAGACTAAAACATCTGTTACGCGCCCTAAGTGTACACTTAAGAAATAGTTCGTTGTGACAGTGTAGTTGCTTACGTTAATTAGTCAATCTCTATTTGGTATGTTCTTCTGTTTAAAAACTATTAATAATTTGGCTAGTTTAAGGTACACAGTTACATTTTATGTTGTTTTATTATTAAACTTATGTTAGGTTCATTGTTATTAAGACAAGTTATTGTGTCAAAGTCAAATGTTGTTGTCAACTTCAAATAGTGCATATAACGTCATAAGACATTTGAATTATAGTCATAGACTAAATACTTTTTCTTTTTAAATTTTTGGCACGGTAATCAAGTTTTTTACTCAGAAATTACTTATGCTTACATAATTTTTCTAATATTTTATTTAACTTCTATTTTTTTAATTTTTTTTTTTTTTGGAAATATCTGTGTACCTTTTAATTCTTTTAATTTTTTTTTTTAATTTAGTGATATAAAGATATAAACACTTGTGTACTGCTGGTAGGTATAGTAGCCGACAAATTTTTGTAGTTGAATAAATAAGTAATTTTAGCATTATTAATATAATCTTTATATAGAGTGTATATATAATTATATTTATTGTATATAAATATATGTATATGTTGTTTCAGGATGTAAGCTCAAACGACTCTTTTTTTTCACTTTCTTCCACTGATGGATTGAGTAGCAACAGTAGTTTTCATAGTCTCCCTTCTCTTGCTGAAACGCTTGTTTCACACTTCTCAGATGTCCTGAAAAATTTCAACATTATTCATATTAATGCTCAGAGTATTCCTGCACATTTTCCTGATATGCTTTCGTCTTTTGACAACAAAAACATACATGCTATTCTAATATCTAAAACATGGTTAAAACCTTGTCTATCCTCTACATCATATGCTCTGCCCAGCTTTACCCTCATACGGAATGATCGTACTGGTCGTGTTGGCGGAGGTGTCGCCATATACCTTCGCTCTCACATACCGTTTGCTATCGTCAGCGTATCAACATCACAGACAGTACCAGGGGCAGAACATTTATTTATTGAGGTTATTCTTTCCAACCTTAAAATTTTACTTGGTGTTTACTATAATCCCAATCTTACAATTGACTATATTCCTGGATTTGAAAACCTCTTAGATCTGTTTATTCCACAATATCAACATTCGATTATTATGGGCGATTTTAATACTTGTCTCTTAAAAATAACTCTAACGCATTTCGACTTAATTCTATAGTAAAGGCAGCAAATCTAAACATTCTTCCTCTATCTGCAACACACACCTTTCCAAATTGTTCTCCATCTCTTCTTGATCTTATTCTAGTTTCCTAAGTGGACTTTGTATTAAAACATGGACAATGTCCTGCAGATGCTTTTCTTATCACGACTTGTTATATTTATCATATAAAGTACGTCCGCCCAAAGCTAAATCAAAATTCTTCTCCAACGTAGTTTTAGTAGTATGGATCTCGATCTTTTGCGAGAGGATGCCTCCCAGATTGATTGGACTGAAGTCTTTACTGGTGATAATATTGACGTCCAGGTAGAAATTTTTAATTCTCTTTTAGTTAAACTTTATGATACCCACGCTCCGACACGCCCAGTAAGAATCAGGCATCTCCCTGCTCCTTGGCTTACCGAGGACATAAAGATTTTACAACACAAGAAGAACGTAGCTAAAGCTAAATATAAATCAAACCCTTGTGAAGCCAATCGAGTTAAATATACAAATATTCGGAATCGATGCAACAGGTTGTGTAGAGATAAACAACGACGCCATATCCATAAATCTATACTCGAAGAAAAAGACTCCGGACGAGTGTGGAAATTTTTGAAATCTCTTGGGGTTGGGAAAGCTAGTAGGAATTGTCATTCAAGTATTAGTAATATTGATCTAAACGAGCTAAACCAGCATTTTTCCTCATCTTACACTATTGATAGTGCCACAAAACAAAAGACAAAAAATCAAATTTTAGCTTTACCAACCTCTGATGATCCCGCTTTTATTTTTAGTCAAATCGACTGCAGTGATGTTAGGAGAAGTATTATGGAAGTCAATTCTGATGCTGTTGGTTCAGACTGCATTTGTCGTAAAATGATCACTCCCATCCTTGATTTTCTAGTTCCAGTCATTGTGTCTATCTTTAATCATTCTATCAACACCGGTCTTTTCCCTTTTTCCTGGAAAGATGCACAGATAACTCCTCTTCCTAAAAGTCGAATCCATCCCTTTTCTCCGACTATCGACCTATTTCCATTCTTCCATTCCTATCTAAAGTTTTGAACGAATTGTTCATAAACAACTGACATTTTCCTGTCCAAATGCAACCTTTTGAATCCATTTCAATCCGGTTTCCGTTCCGTTCATAGTACGACTACTGCTTTAGTAAAATAACTGATGATATCCGTTTTGGTATGGATAACCAGTGTGTAACAGTGTTGACTTTACTGGATTTCAGTAATGCTTTTAATAATGTCGACTACGAGTTGCTTTTAGCAATTCTAATTTCTCTTAACATATCTCCTGCGGTCGTTGACTGGTTTCACAGTTACTTGCATGGGCGCCGGCAACGTATTCAGATCGATGAAAAGTACTCACACTGGTGTTCGATAAATGCCGGGGTACCGCAAGGTGGCGTGTTATCTCCTCTTCTTTTCTCAATCTTTATAAGTTCCATCACTCACCATTTATCTTCTCTCTACCACCTGTACGCTGATGATGTCCAAATTTACGGTCAATCAAAATTACAGGATTTATCCAAAACAATCTATACACTAAATAAAGATTTAGATACCATTGTACAGTGGAGCAATTCTCATGGACTAAAGGTAAATCCTTCTAAAACACAAGCCATTATTATAGGAAGTCAAAGGATTGTTTCACGAATCGATTGGACTTCTCTTCCCTGTATTGTTTTGACGGCGTTCAATTACAATATAGTGACACGGTTAAAACCTAGGTGTTGTATTTGATAAGTTTCTGTCTTGGGTTCCTCAGATTAGTGAAGTGAGCAGGAAGATGTTTGCGACTGTTAATTCTCTCCGGAGATTGAGAAACTTTTACCCATACCGACTAAAATTGCACTCATGGAATCTCTCCTTTTACCAATTCTTGATTATGCTGATGCATGTTACTTAGACTTAAGTATGGAGCATATAAATAAACTTGAGCGCCTTCAAAATCTGTGTATACGGTTCATATTTGGCCTTCGTAAATATGACCATGTTTCTGAATATCGAAATAAGCTCAGTGGCTCCCAATTCGTTTTCGCAGGAATACTCATCTTTTATCACTTTTGTTTTCTGTTCTATTCAATCCGACCACTCCCTTTTATCTAAAAGAGCGGTTTGAGTATCTCTGTGATTTTCACCCTGATCGTTCTCTTCGCTCTGATGACAATTTAATACTCAGAAATCCTTCTCACAGCACTTCTTTTTACTCTAAATCCTTTTCCGTTGAAGCTGTTCGGCTTTGGAACTCTCTTCCAGTTCATATTAAGCGAGCACAATCATTACCTGTTTTCAAGCGCCAGTTAAAAAAATACTTTATGCCTCCTTAATCTTTGTTTCGTTTTCCTTAATGTCGTTGACTTGTATCTCTGTAATAGTATGTACGTGTATATGTATTTCATATATTCATATTATGTATATTTTTTGTATTTATTTTATTGCAAATCATGTGTATGTATTATATGTTCACTTCACTTTATATTATGTGTACACCCGAACCCGATACTTATCATATTTCCTTTTTCTTTCTGGGTTGCCTGGAAGAAATCGCTTCTTAGCGATAAGGCCGCCTATTGTACTTTTTGTTTTTTGTTTCCTTATAATCTTTGTATGTTAAATCCGTGTGTGTACAATTAAAGTATATTTCATTCATTCATTATTTGGAGAGTTGAAATTATTTGTCAGGTATTTGACACTGAATACCACTATGCGAAATTTAAGGGCTACTTGATTTTAACAATATCGAAATGGCTATTTCATTAATTCTACATGTCTTCCTAAAAAAATGTTTAAAAAGTTTTTCTAGCACTTTTGTTAGGCCTTACGAAATAACTTTGTGATTTACACTTGTATGGTATTGGACATTATAAGAAATTAACTTATTTATGGCCGAAAATCAATTCGAATTTTCCGAATCCAAATCACACTAACTACTGACTTCAAGAAATGCTTGTAGGCCCCCCGGCACTTTCTAGAAGAAGCCTATATTCATCAGTGATGAAGAAGAATATAATGTCTCTTTAACTCTTAAAGAGCCTACAACTTCATCAAATATTAATTGTGGCTGTTTAAGATCTGTATTTATTTACTTATTCAGAACTAATTTATTTAAAATGAAGTATTTTACAAATTCTTCTTATGAAATAATGTAATTCTTCGTTGATTGTTCAACAATTTCAGAAATGTATGAAGAAGTAGGATGTAAATTAAATTTACCCAACTTTGCTGCCTCGGTACCGTAAGTGACTTAAAAAGTTAATCTTTAGCATTTTCGAATTTCAACGAATATATAATATACTCATATGAGTTACATTGTTTAAAACGGTGCCTCGTATTAAATTAATGTAAATAGCGATCCAATAAAACTGCAGTTTGACACTACAAGCACACTGTCAACATTAAATCAGTGGTCATTGTTTTTCTGCGACCTACCCAGGACGAACAGCCTTTGTAATGAATCAGCACCGCATCTTGTTTTGTAACGGATTAGCTGACAAACGAGCTAATAGTCCATCCGCAGATAAATTCAATTGAATTTGGTCATAAATGCGATGTCACCGCTGTTTACAGCCTTTAATTTTACTACCTCAGTATATCTTTCAATACAACCATGGGTGCACCCATGATGATTAGCGGCAGAAATAAGTAAAGGTTATATCTACCCAGACTGCTACTAGGCTGAGCAGAGCCTACTATCATGTTTTGTCATCATAGAGTACTTGCAATTATTTCCAAAGACGTTGCATTCACTGAAGAACATGTACAAGTCCAGATATCTAAAAGAATATTTTTGCCTTAAGTAGCCAGTTTATTGAGATAGATTAACATGACGCTACAACCTATAGGATCGAAGCAATAACTATAAGTCATGCTCAGGTACTCGTGATGTGTTTGAGACAGACATGTATAACCTAAATTTATCGCGGCTTAAACCACGAAACAGCTTATTAAAATTCTAGAGCCTAGACAAAAGCGCCAGTAACAAAAATACTTAATTAACAAGAAAAATTAAAATTGGGTAGCATAATAAGATTTAACTGCTCGAGGCATGTACGAGTATAAAGGTACTATGCCTACTTTTTCTTGCTTCTGTTTCTTGAATTATTTCACTGTATTTCGCAGTAAAGAGCATTATATTAAAATTTAATATACTATGAACATTAACTCAACTATTTGAAATTATTTAACGAAGTACACGGTCTAATTTCATGTACATAATAAGTATCTAAGAAGCTCCGTCAAATCCAACGTTACAGATTTCTTTCAAGGACCTTTACTTACTTTTAATTGGCCATCTAGTTTTAAGTACTTAACCTAAATTTTATTTACTGTTTGGATTTAACATTTATTCCTATTCATGAATACATATTTGCTAAGATATTCTTAAAATGTGTCCCTATTTAGCTCCATTACTGCTGGTCCACTGTTGAAAGTTGTAGTTGAAGACCTATGGTCTCTCCCGAGAACTACCAAATGGAAGTGTCAAACTGACAATTAGCACGATTGTCAGTTTGACGCCCCCGACTAATAACAACTTTCGTCAACATGATCGCGCCTACCATGCTCTGATTGATGCGTTGATGCTCTGATACAGTTAGTCCGATTACGAATATTACCAGCAAAATTCAATACAATTTATGGTAAGAGTGAGATGAAAAAATCATCCATAGTTGCCGAACCAAATCCACGGACCAGTGACATGGAGCAGTATCAAGTGCTGGCAATTCCGTGTAACTGACGGTATCTAATACAATTTTTTATTTTTAAAGCACTTATGAACGTTAACATGAGTATGACGGTTCACAAAGCGACCTTCTCAGAGAAGAACCGTAAGAAACTCTAGAGACGATTTTTGATTTTTGATGTCTGTATTGTCATTTAAAATCTACAATAAAATCAATACAATTTCAATCATAGTAAAATCAATTCAATGTTTTTTTAATGTCAATTTTAACAATATATCAGTTAGCCAGTTTTCTACAATTTGCAGGTAAGAGCTATTTCCCACATCTTTCATCTTTTTTAGTAGGCCATGTTAATTTTTTATAAAACGCTACACCTTTAAAATGAAACTATTATTTATGGATTTTAGCATTTGATTTTGGTTTAAGCCGTGGTCACGGGGGATCGAAAACAAAATTAAATGCGATAAATTCTTAAATAATAGTTTCATTTCAAATGTGAAGTTTCATTAATTATAATCTATCTTAAATATAATAAATATATATTAACATCATATTATTATAATTAACAATTGCATCAGATACATTTATGGTCTCCGCAAGTACGACCACGTGTCTTCCTTTCGTGAACAGCTCAATTGGCTGCCAATTCGTCAGCGCAGAGATGTTAGAATACTTTGCACCCTTTTCACAATTCTAAACGATCCTTGTGTTCCTGAGTATTTGAAATCTAAGTTTCAATACCTGGGTGATTCTCATAACTGTTTTCTCCGCTCTTCGGGTAGTCTCAAGTTGCTGACGCCTTTACACCGTACTGGGTATTTATCTAAGTCATTCGCTTTTACGGCTATAAGGCTCTGGAACGAAATCCCTCTTGACATTAAAAAAGCTCCTAATAAGTTTGCCTTTAAAAATAACATCCGCAAACATTACAGAAATGTTGCAAGTCTGTACTAGTGCTGCTGTTTGTTATTGTGCCGCTTCAATTGTTTGTCCTGACATGTATATTATTCTATGTATATATGGTATATATGTTATTTATATATCTATCTATGTATGTATCTATTGTAAGTATATATTTTGATATTTATATCCTTTAACTGGTTTTTTTTCTCTTAACAGTATCGCCTCTTTACGTATATATCTCTGCTTAGCCTAATGGTTGACTGGGAGAGAATGCCTCTAGGCATTAAGTCCGCCATATGTACGAACTAGTGCATAAAGATTAAATAAATAAAATAAATAATGCAAGCCTTGTATAATAGCAGTTTGTGTCTAAGTGAGATCTTGCTTGATTAGCAGATCATTGGATGTAGGCGGTCTGTGACGTAGGCGGCCTTGTTGCTAACTGTCCTAATATGAAGGGGTATTATCATCGCTGCGTCTAAGGTTACCCCTAAGTATTTCGCCTTCCTTTCCCAAGGGATCGGTCGGTCGAATAGGGTGATAGTGCCTAATTTACGAGATTCGTAATTATGATTGGCCGTGTTCGTTCCCCTTGTGAAGAGAACTCCTACGCTTTTATTGGGATTGACCTCTATTCTCCATTTCCGGAACCATTCGCCTAGACTATTGGCAGCGGTTTGGAGTCGTAAAGTGATGCGACCTTTGTGACGGTCGGAGAAGTATAGGCCCGTGTCGTCCGCGAATAGTGCGAGGTTGAACTGGGGCTCCATTGGAATGTCACTCGTGTAAAGTGAAAAGAGGATCGGGGAGAGGCAGGGCGGATTGAGGATCGCGTGCCCTCTACTCGATAGCGATAGTTGCGGTTGGTCAAGTAGGCCGACTCGGGATTTTGCAATTGTACAGTTTATAGATTATACCGTTATGCCAGATTTTGACGAATGCCTTTGCGACATCAAAGAATAGTACCCCCGTGCTATTGGGGTTGGAAGAGTGGTTAAGATTTTCTAGTATGTGCTCCGTTAAGCGGTGCACTTGTTGGACGCACGAGTGTTCGGATCGGAAGCTGAATTGCTCGTCGGGAATTAAATTGTTTTCGAAATCAAAATTTCTGAGTCTTTTCAGAATCTTTCATAGATTTTCCCCATAGAGTTGAGGAGACTTATTGGGCGATAGCTGGCGGCAAGGTTACGGGGCTTGCCTGGTTTTGGTATGACTATAACGTCCGCCTCTTTCCAGGCATTAGGGAAGGAGCAGCTGGAGAGTACGTTGAAGATGTTTGCCATTTGCCATTAGGCATAGTAGTGGGGCTGGGAGAGATTTAAATACCGTCAATTCCGGGTGATGACCGGTTTTTCAGGTTGCTTACGATTTCAGAGACTTCTTTGGGTGTCACTGGCTCTAGTGGTTCGTCCACTGGTGGTATATTTTTATTGTATCTTAACATCCTGTAAATAGTCCACTGCATAGTCATAGTCTCTCTCATAAAGTGGACATGCCATAATCGCCAGGCTTTTCTAAAATAGTAAGCAAACACAGTACCAGATACATCATACCTTAGACGTAGCTGCCAGTCATTAGTCTCCTTATTTTGGTCTTGTAATTTTCAAGATGGTTATATCTCCATCTGTCGGTAGACATTACGATTGTCAATGCTTTACCCCTTGTTTTACTCCACCCAATTTTTTCGTGTGGTATCGGCGTAAGAATCTGCCTTCCCGTGGATGTTCCAACGTGGTAGACGTAATCGTAGAATATCTCCAATTGTTGAAGGAAATTTAAGCAACGGTCAAATCAAAGGTTCAGCCTTACTGTCAAATTACTTAGATGGGTATTCAACTGTATGATGTTGTAAGCCAGGTTATTTACTTATTTATACTACACTTATTTGGAGAGTTGAAATTATTTGTCAGGTATTTGACACTGAATACCACTATTCCTATGCGAAATTTAGGGGCTACTTCATTTTAACAATATCGAAATGGCTATTTCATAAATTCTACATGTCTTCCTAAAAAAATGTTTAAAAAGTGTTTCTAGCACTTTTGTTAGGCCTTACGAAATATCTTTGTGATTTACACTTGTATGGTATTGGACATTATAAGAAATTAACTTAATTATGGCCGAAAATCAATTCGAATTTTCCGAATCCAAATCACACTAACTACTGACTTCAAGAAATGGTTGTAGGCCCCCCGGCACTTTCTAGAAGAAGCCTATATTCATCAGTGATGAAGAAGAATATAATGTCTCTTTAACTCTTAAAGAGCCTACAACTTCATCAAATATTAATTGTGGCTGTTTAAGATCTGTATTTATTTACTTATTCAGAACTAATTTATTTAAAATGAAGTAATTTACAAATTCTTCTTATGAAATAATGTAATTCTTCGTTGATTGTTCAACAATTTCAGAAATGTATGAAGAAGTAGGATGTAAATTAAATTTACCCAACTTTGCTGCCTCGGTACCGTAAGTGACTTAAAAAGTTAATCTTTAGCATTTTCGAATTTCAACGAATATATAATATACTCATATGAGTTACATTGTTTAAAACGGTGCCTCGTATTAAATTAATGTAAATAGCGATCCAATAAAACTGTAGTTTGACACTACAAGCACACTGTCAACATTAAATCAGTGGTCACTGTTTTTCTGCTACCTATAGACAAGGACCTACCCAGGACGAACAGCCTTTGTAATGAATCAGCACCGCATCTTGTTTTGTAACGGATTAGCTGACAAACGAGCTAACAGTCCATCCGCAGATAAATTCAATTGAATTTGGTCATAAATGCTATGTCACCGCTGTTTACAGCCTTTAATTTACTACCTCAGTATATCTTTCAATACAACCATGGGTGCACCCATGATGATTAGCAACGAAATAAGTAAAGGTTATATCTACCCAGACTGCTACTAGGCTGAGCAGAGCCTACTATCATGTTTTGTCATCATAGAGTACTTGCAATTATTTCCAAAGACGTTGCATCCACTGAAGAACATGTACAAGTCCAGATATCTAAAAGAATATTTTTGCCTTAAGTAGCCAGTTTATTGAGATAGATTAACATGACGCTACAACCTATAGGATCGAAGCAATAACTATAAGTCATGCTCAGGTACTCGTGATGTGTTTGAGACAGACATGTATAACCTAAATTTATCGCGGCTTAAACCACGGGAAACAGCTTATTAAAAATTCTAGAGCCTAGACAAAAGCGCCAGTAACAAAAATACTTAATTAACAAGAAAAATTAAAATTGGGTAGCATAATAAGATTTAACTGCTCGAGGCATGTACGAGTATAAAGGTACTAAGCCTACTTTTTCTTGCTCCTGTTTCTTGAATTATTTCACTGTATTTCGCAGTAAAGAGCATTATATTAAAATTTAATATACTATGAACATTAACTCAACTATTTGAAATTATTTAACGAAGTACACGGTCTTATTTCATGTACATAATAAGTATCTAAGAAGCTCCGTCAAATCCAACGTTACAGATTTCTTTCAAGGACCTTTACTTACTTTTAATTGGCCTTCTAGTTTTAAGTACTTAACCTAAATTTTATTTACTGTTTGGATTTAACATTTATTCCTATTCATGAATACATATTTGCTAAGATATTCTTAAAATGTGTCCCTACTTAGCTCCATTACTGCTGGTCCACTGATGAAAGTTGTAGTTGAAGACCTATGGTCTCTCCCGAGAACCACCAAATGGAAGTGTCAAACTGACAATCAGCACAATTGTCAGTTTGACACTTCCATGTGGTAGCAGCCGTCCAGCATGATCGCGCCTACCATTCTCTGATTGATGCGTTGATGCTCTGATACAGTTAGTCCGATTACGAATATTACCAGCAAAATTCAATACAATTTATGGTAAGAGTGAGATGAAAAAAATCATCCATAGTTGCCGAACCAAATCCACGGACCAGTGACATGGAGCAGTATCAAGTGCTGGCAATTCCGTGTAACTGACGGTATCTAATACAATTTTTATTTTTAAAGCACTTATGAACGTTAACATGAGTATGACTGTTCACAAAGCGACCTTCTCAGAGAAGAACCCGTAAGAAACTTTAGAGACGATTTTTGATTTTTGATGTCTATATTGTCATTTAAAATCTACAATAAAATCAATACAATTTCAATCATAGTAAAATCAATTCAATGTTTTTTTTTAATGTCAATTTTAACAATATATCAGTTAGCCAGGGCACCTGCAATTGCAGAGTAAGAGCTATTTCCCCACATCTTTCATCTTTTTTTTTAGTAGGCCATGTTAAATTTTTTACGCAAACACTACACCTTTAAAATGAAACTATTATTTATGGATTTTAACCCATTTGATTTTGGTTTAAGCCGTGGTCACGGGGGGATCCCGAAAACAAAATTAAATGCGATAAATTCCTTAAATAATAGTTTCATTTCAAATGTGAAGTTTCATTAATTATAATCTATCTTAAATATAATAAATATATATTAACATCATATTATTATAATTAACAATAAAATCAAATAATTATTAATTTATTATAATTGTTATAAATCTTTTATTGCGCATAGAAATGTGAAAGCGAGCTTAATGCTAAACAGCATTATCTTCCTTCTAACAAGTACCTATGGTACTGCAGAGCGGCTTAAGGACAGTGCCAAGAACTTAAATCGTAGATGGCGACTAATGCCTTATGTGCTTGCTGAATTTACATACTGTATTTTGAAAGAGCAGCAAAGGTCTGACTACCGCGCTTTCATATTCGATACATTTGTTAAGACTCGACTGTTTAATAACATTATCTGTTGGTGGTTTTGAAGTATTAAATTAAGACGTTAGTTTTATGATTTGTGTTATGTGTCACTAATCGAATTGAACCTTTCATAATTGGTTATCCGGGGTTCAGATAACAACGATACAATATACTCTTACCTATATTTTTTTTACATTCATTTAATATATTACTCTGTTATCAAACGCCAGACAAAATATTTTCTTATATTTGTCTATACGATCAATACTTATTTTCAGGCAAGATTCAAAATCGACATCCCTAGCAAGCCCAAAAGTGTCCCGAAAATACTTTACTAATTGGAAGCAAGCATGTGACAAAACTAAAGACAAAACTAAGGAGCTATTGAAACGATGGAGAACATTACCTGAAGCTGAAGGTTCAGAGGATCACATGCAAGAAGCTGGGCACAGTGAAGAGGCAAAACATCATGGATGGAGTGTGCACGTTTGGAGTAAGTATTTTACTGATATCGAATCTATTACTTTGTGTCCATGTTTTGTTCGGGAGATATCCATTCAGCCTGAGGGTAGGTATATACATATTACAAAATCAATTGCGAAGACAGGGTTATTACTAAAATATATGGGGCTGTAAATATAACAGCACACAAAATGCTTACTCCCGTACCCACATTTCAGTATTACATAAATCCTTTGGGATAGAATAGGAAAAAGGGTCAAAAGCAGTAACAAAGAACACGGAGCATTTCACATTACGTGCAGATTTTTACATAGGTACACACCTCTACTACGTTTACGTGGGTGTCAGCTTTTTCTTATGTTTATTTTATATATGTATATATATACTCTAACTTTTTACGCCGCCTTTATCTCTACAACGAAATAAGATATACTTGAAATTTGATATGTGTATTTAACTCATTCGGTTCATGAGAAAATGCGTTTCCAACAATAAAATTACAGCGTAATTGTTGATCAAAAGGTCTAGATAGATAGATAGATAGATAGATAGATAGATCATATACAATACTCCACGTGTTGTATATGTATAGTAGATCTAATATTATCATTAAATTAATATGTGCACAGCGAAAATCCCTTTTTTAATGTTTATTATACAAAAGAGAGGAATAAAACATGTTTTAAAGATACCATAGCTGTGCACAAAAAATAAAATCATGTGCGAATGTTGCCGTTAAAGGAGGCAATAAAAGTGAATATTCACACATGATTTTTCCATCCATACAATACGCTTTAACCAATTTAATGGAAGTGTCTGATTATCTGGATAACACGTAAAATTTTTACTTTACGAACACAACTGTTTACAATTCGAAGAACAATTTCGTTCACAGGTGATACAACTCATACTTACTATGGTTTCCTAGTAGAGACAGACTGAAATGCTAATAAAAATTGAACAACTGAAAGCAGCGTAATCATGAGAATTTTAATTAAGTGTCTAGTTTTATTAGCGTAATTGAATTGCAAATTAAACACATCCTGCTTAGATATTGTTTTATAAAAAAAAGTACTTAGATGTTATTTAAATACTTTGCAGTGTACAAATATTACACGTGAAGTCGAGGTGTGGCTGTTACAGTAAATATTTGAATTTCCATTTAACAAAGGAAAACGTCATTTGTATTTTTGCTTACTTATAACATTAGTAGGTCTATTTTAGAATCTTGCCACTATTGAATTAGTTACCTTCGGCGAACAGTGTAAAGTGGTTGTAGTTATTTTTTAAACAGGACAAAGTGAGAAAATGAAAGACAGTAAGTGGGCCAAGTTATACTTCATTTTACTCACACAACACACGCTTGCAACCCTGGGGTGCCAATATTTCAAATGTCAATCGTTATGTCATAGAAATTTGAGCACCAACTACTAACAAAACCGTATTCAGCAAGAAACTGTATACAGTCAGAAACCGTAACAGGGGTGTTAAACGATATGCCAAAAATTGCGTGTGACATTATTTCATACTGTAAACCTCAAAAACTTCATACTGTGTTATTTTACATAACCTAGTCATGGTTACGTTAACTATGTTTTAGATAAACAAACAGGTTATCTCCTCGTCACCGGTGTTCAGTTACTACACAAACTCGTAGTTAAGTGGTATGTTTATAGCTAATTTCTTATGTTATAATTTGTTCATAGCTGGTGCGGCTCGCCCGAATACACTCACATAATAACAGCGTTAAATTGCAGTACATTGCTGTAATGTTTCGCTTGATGAGTGATTGAACCAGTTACCTATTTACTAGTAACGAGGCTTTTCACCTTAGTTCTCAGGGGTGACAGCGCATCTGTAATCTTCTTCGATTGAAGTTGTTTTAAAAAACTACGTTTTCCGCCCATCCATTAAAAAAACTGATGTTATCTGTAAAAGATTACACGACCGACGAAATTAAAATAGTAATTGTGGGTTTAGATAGCCTAAATAAATAATTTATAAGATTACACCTCTACTTCCCCTACATTAAAGTTAACATCCACCCTCATCTAATATGCAAACCTTTCGTGTCTAAGCATGTTGGTAGACCGACCTCGTCGCTTTCATAAAGCTGTCAGAATATATGAGTATAATTTTCAAGTAACTGTCGCACTTGAGTTTCTCACTCATTGTGCTTAAAATGTCTTTCAAAATATTAGGATGGAGTAAAAATAAGTTTGGTTCATCGCTGTTTAATTTCGAATATATTTTATAATTGCATTTATAAAATTACTCTCCCTCTTTTTTTCCAAATTTTTGGTGTCAAAAATAAGTCTTAATATTTACTAAAAATTACTTGACACCCCAGTCAATGACTCATTAATTGCACATACCATATATTTTATACAAAACCCAGAAAACATTTTGTCTATTTTGACAGTAAGAATTAGCCCTGTGTAAAAACAAGAGTATTTCAACTATTTCAACACGTGAATATTTCTTCGACCGAGTTTTTCTCAACATCTAATATAAAGTATTACTGTTACCGATGTTACTGTTACATATCAAAGTTACCTATTACGATTCCGAGCAGTAATTTAATAGAAAAATCAAAGTGATATGTTATATCAAAAAAATGCTTCATCCATTTTATAAATATGTGTTGCTATGATTAAAAATAATAGTCGGGTGAGCAGGGTTGGAATTCTGGTGCCAACACCACTAAAATTGTTGTGATTCTAAATGCTGTTTACAAAGTGCATTATTACGCGATAAATTCATCACTAAAAATGATGCAATGATTTAAAGTTAACTACGATTCATACTTGCGATTCTTGTTACTTAACATAATTTATATTCTATATGTATTATTAAAGGATAATTATCTGATTCCATAAGATCGTATTTTACATACACATCCGCAATCGAAACTGTCATCCCTCAGGTCAGGATTTAACCGCATGAAGAATTATTACTAAGAGTAATACTACAATAAGTATTTCTATGGAAATTTTTTATTTAAAGAAATAATAACGAAGTGGGTCCAAGTATTCCAAGGACAGAAAGACCAGAAAAGTAGGAGACTTAGAATTACTATTTTAGAAAAAAATTCCCAATTTGCGACAACTAGCTTTTTTTTTAAATTGAGGTGGCAACACTGCTCCAAACTCTCTCAAAAAAATGAAATTAGGCGTTTGCCCAGCCATGGGCATTTACATCATAATTTTTAGCGTATAAAAAAGATGTCTTGTTGCAAACTCCGAGAATGTAAAATTTTTAAAACAATCAGAAAAAAAGAACAATATCCGATGTCTGTTTTAAATTTTTTGTCTTACGTTATAAAATTAATCATTGTATTAAAAAGTGTATGTGATAATTTTGTTCAAACAAGTATCCAAAGTGGATTCACAAATTCACTAATAGTATAGTTACGTATTTAATCTTTGACAATACATACATATGTATACAAGGTTTCGAAGGCATGAAAACCAACAAATATTTTTAAAAATATGACTGAGTTTCTCTTGAATGACAATGTCAAATTATATTTTCTGTAATCTCGTAGGTTTTGCATCATGAATATTTCTAATTTCTACATTAGGAATAACAAAAAGTGACCTTTAAAGGAGCTTGTACGATGAGTAAACCAGCTAAGAACAAAGAAAAAGAAAGTGAAAAACGAACTGAACGAAATGAATCTAAAACAAAGAAGGGCATGCTTAGCTCAGTCTCCTCAAAGTGTTTGAAAAGAACAAGGAGCAATAATGTTAAAGAAGAAGGATTCTATCAATTTAAAAACATGATGTTGAGAAATGCTAAATCTCAAACGCAAAAAGTTGAGAAAAAAGTGCCAAAACGATCTAAAAAGCAGCGAGTGAAAGTTCGAAAAAACAAGAAATCACTGAACCCTGTGTCAAAATAATTTATTAACATTTCATTGTACACAGAAGGATAGCATATTATTATATCGAAATAAATGTTAATTTTTTTTAAATTGTATTTTATATACCCATTCAAAATTTACTACAAAAACACTATGAACATTTTTGATAGTTTTTTTATATAAATATTCATCTAACTCATTTCGATCACGTACGTTGGATTCCTTATCGGTTATGCTACAAACATTTTCATAAACATTCCAATAGATATTAGCCGCTATTTGTATAATTTTGTCTTATTTTGTAATCCGTTTAGCCAAGAAATGGTTACAAAGAAACGAAACCATGTCTTGGATGGGGAAAATAACACAGTATCAGTTTATCGAGGAATAAATTCACAAGGAATTGTTGTGAAATATTTTTATGCTTTTTTATGTCACACTGAAACAGAACTAGAATTGAATCGTTCATTTAAATGAAATATTAAGAGTAGGCTTTGTTTTTATTGGCAAACAATACCGACAGGATTTCTGCACTTCCGTGACAAAAAACATTTAATTTTTATCCTTTTTACTCTATACTATCAGAAAAAAAATAGTTCTATCATAAAAGTATACACAAACATATCGACGCCTGTAATCTCTCACGGAGCAGGCGAGAAAGATGGCAATGTTTATAGCTGTAAAAGGGTTATTATAATATTATTCACTGAAAATTGGTTGTCAGTTCAACTTTTGTTGCTGCAGAAATTTTAGAAAGCCTATTATTCTCTATCAGCCGTAGGCAATTATTACAGGCTGCTTATTTTTTTTTATTCATGCCTGTCCCCCGAAGTCTATGACTGCGGACTTCCATTCGACATGACTCCCACTTTTTAAGAGCACCCTGAACTAGTGATGCAATTCCCTACCATTAGTTTGTTGGAATTGGATTCGGTTATAATATCTGATATCTACTAATAATGAGCGAATTGCAATCTAAAGTTCCAGGTGACCCTGCAATTTATATGGGAACCAATAGAAATTGAAATCACGCCTACGGACTTATTCTTAAAAAAAAACATAAAAAATGGCTTATATAAATTGTAATTATAATAATAATACTGATCTAATAGGCTCGCCACTCGTCCCACTATCTTCTTGAAAGACGAAAAGTGGGTTGCCGAAAAACATTTGGCAAAGCTGAGTAATGCTAAATGGAAATTCAGAATCTCTGCCAACCCTATGGATACAAGGATGAGTGCTTATACTGATATAATACATACTCCTATAAGTAAGCATCATAAGCTTCTAATTATAGGTTAGTTTTTTTAATTCATGAGGTTTTTGACACGCGGAGACTAATTATAACATAGCATTTTTAATATTTTAACTTCTCACGCAACTAATTCTACCACGAAAATATTTATTCATCGAAATCTCCTTCATAACCTACTACAAAAACTCATTCTAAGTACTACCGGCTAACGCAATTATTATTATGAAATTGACATTTTGAAATATCTGATAATGTCGTAAACCGAGTATAATTACACTTAGTCACGACACTGAAAGCACGCAAATTTATTTTAACATAGGCTCTGTCGATTTGATTTGCGTTTACATTATTTGTTATATTTATGTTATATATTACGAACATTTGCTTTTAGATAATTGCGTAATAATATGCGTTAATGATCATGAATTCACATTTTTACAAATTTATTTAAATTTTGTTCAAAAAGAAAATTAAACATGCTGTAAAAATTACAAATTTTTTTGTCATACCCCTCTATCACATCACAGGCAAAGAGCTTGTATCTGGAGTGGTTCACGACAATAATTTAAAAAAATCCCTGCAATCCCCTCTTACCACAGGAAGAAAGAGGGTGGCAGATTCTTACGTCGATACCACACGGCAAAACAGTACAAACTTGGAAAGGCAGCACTTGACAAAATTCGACCATTCTTACTTGAACGCAATGAGGAATGAATAGAAAATATCAAAGAAGTTATCGCGTACCGCTTAGCCCGCCGCGTTTTGTATGAAAAAATCATGTGTATGTTCATTTTATTTTTGAATTTTAGAGGCCTTTGTATTCAAGGATAAGGGAGCCCCAGCGTTACCTAAACTCAACAGTATATATTCACATCAAAATATTATTAAAATTATTTTAAATAAGCGAAATAATCATTGATCCAAATTCATATTTTCCACTATTCATTCCATTTTATCTGCCTTACCGGCACCATGCATATATGGTTTTCTTTCTGTGACCTGTGGCACAGTACTTTTCGAAAGATGTGAGTTAAATTTCTACCCTTGATGTTCACGAATTAATAACACGATATTTGCTTTTTGATTTTACACGACAACCATTGTGTGGAAATAGTAATCCAACTGGAATCAAAATGTGGCAACACGAGACCTAATCAGGGTGAAATATATCATATCTTTTCAGAAACCATGGCAACCTCGCACACGCTTGCCTCGCTACAGTATCAAGGTATTTTTACCAAGATTCGATATGCATCAGTATAAAATACTACAATACTTCTGTGCGCATTCTTAACACTATTTACCGAAAGTTGAATGAATAAAAAACATGTATAATTAGAACGCTTTAAATAAGACTTTATTTAAAGCCTTAAATGAGGCTTTACTTCTTGCCTGCATTTTACAAATCTACATGCAATCTAAGTGCATGTTGAACGTATTGTACGTTCACTGTCACTGATTCTCAGTCAAGATATTATGTCCCAAATACTAAAAGCATATCACTCTCTTTCGTTCCCCTTCAAAACACCAGTAAAATTAATTCCGGACTCTTCTCTGATGACTATAGATGACAAAATCTGTTGAAAACCCCGGACGAAAACCATTAAGCTTAATCTAATATTAACTAAGCATACTATTATTGTTATACTTATTATATTACATATTATACTTATTATTAATTATTGTGCTAGTTATCATCATCTGGTTGTGTTGTACGAGTATAAATAAATAAGTACGAGTATATACCATAAAACAAATAATATTCAATAAAATATATTGTTTATAAAATTAAATATATATATAAAACCCAACCAGATGGAAGCCCTTGGCCGGGGAGACCAGACGGTCGAAGGTTAGGGAGGAAGGGAAAGAAACCGGCGTACAATGCGGGCGGTATCGATGAGGCACCGCCTTTTGCATTTGAGCTCAGAGCGGTCCTTCACGGATTCCCAGCCGCTTCAGATGTTCCGAGAGGCTAACTACTAAAATGTATCATACTAGCGGCTGCCCGCAGCTTCACCCGCGGTTTCACAAATTGTCCCAAGATAACACTTAAGTTAAATAAAAAGTATCCTACTTATATCCTAATTAATCGCATAATCTACATCTCTGCCAAATATCGTTCATATACATTCAGTCCTTTGCATGATTGAATAACATACGTACAAACTTTCACATTTGTAATATTAACAAGGATACAACAGCCCATAGCACTTCTGGAATCATAAAAATAATTTCAAAAAGCTCTTAAGTTAACTTCGTTTCAAACCTACATATGTACACACTCACAAAAATTTTAATAAGTGTACAGATTAAAGAGACAAAAATATTCTGTGTACAGAACGTACTCGTAATTCGAACTTGTTGTTGCGAACTGCGAATTGAGCTGCAATTAACAAATCATTGAAAGAATCTAAATTTTCACTGTTGTAACAGCGACGTGGGTTAACCGATGCAGCGAAGACCTGGAATGCCTAGATCTGGAGGACGAACAACCGCTAGCTCAGTTGAGTGCAGTGCAAACGGATAAATTGACACTGTTCTTCACACAACTGCTCGATCACGACCGCGATGACGTTATATGTGATCAGGATTTCGATAATTTCTTTGAGGTGAGTAATTTTCTGTATCTAAAGTTGGCTTTTTAAATAGAAGGAAAGTCTTAGCGTAATCTCGGAGACATGTGACGTGAACGGCGGCGAGAGTCGAGTTCACGTCATGTCTCTCGGATAGTTGAAAAGTGGGTAGTAATTTTATCAGCTTTTTTTATTCAAAATCATATTTTTACCTACTCCTGCTTTATAAGTTGTGGAAACATTTGTTGTCCACATTGTGAAAACAGACAGAATTTGTGGACAAAATAGACAGTTCTTGTGGTGTCCAAAAAAGTATATATGTACATACATACTGTTAAATGGAATATTTTTTATTGAATTGGAGTGATAAACGAGCTTACAGTCCACATAAGTGGCTACTGCAGTCTATAGAGGACTGAAAACAACTTCAATCTATGAAGGGTACAGATGCTTTGGCAGCCCTGAAGACTAAGACGACCTGTAATTACACTGGTTTTTGGTGGTACCTACCACCTACTAAACTCGTAAAATCTTGTCGTCACATAAAATAGGTTAAATTTACATATCACTTTAGTATACTTTTAAATACACATAATTTTGTAGAAGCTGGCGCATTTCGCCGACTGGTCTAGTAATTCATCCGAATTCCATATACTATTGGAGGTGAAGCAAGAATTTATCGAAAATTTCATCAATCCCTTACCTACAAAGTAAGTTGATTTATTTACTATTATTATTTTAGTAATATAGTGACTATGTCAATTATTATAAGAACGATCTGAATGCGTTGACAATCGCAATGGCTACCGACAGATGGAGAACCATCTCAAAAATTATCAGATCAGAACTAAACAGACCGATGACGAGCGCCAACGTCTAAGGTGCGAGGTGTTCGATATTGCGCCGCTCGCCGCTCTATCCTTATCGCTATCCTTATTTACAGGTTGTCAAGGTTAGGGATAAGAATTTGTAGGTATTTCAGGCTCGCAAAGATTGGTGCATCATTGTATAATGTACGTAATAAAATTTAAAAATATAGGTACTACATATTATTTTAGAATTTAGAGTTTTTTTAGCACTTTGTTGCGCCTACCACCTACATTTCACTAGTGGTTCACCGCAATCAAGTTCGCCCTTTGTGTCCTTCTGTATAAAGGAATGGCAAAAAAGATTAAATAAATAAATAAATAAAATTGTTATTTTAATTCAGGTGGAGCGAACTACCATATTATAAAAGGGTTTGTGGACCAGAAGCTGGGGGAATACCTGGCAGAACAACTCTCGAGGGGTGGCTTGCTCGCTGGGCGCTACACCTTAGCCAAATGAAGAGATTCGTCGATATGCCATTGTATTTGCAATATTTATGCAAAATTTTATTTCACGTAGTGGACAGGAATAGTAAGTAGTTTGAATATTTAATTTTTGATGCACAGTACTACACTACAATACAGCACGACTTTAACTTTGACTCTGTACTCAATATATTGTCAGAATTTTTCGGTATTTTAAACTAAACACATCAATTGTATCGGATTTTAAGGAAAAGAATATCGTTCATAAAGAAAACGTAAAAGTGAATATTCCAAAAGAAATTCCGCGATACTAAAGTTACGTTGCAGCATAGTGGTACAGATCTACTCAATTGGCTGTAAGCCAAAGCCACAACCTTAAAGCCTTACGTTCTGCGCCCCACAACTCAATATTAAGTCACTGTTGTCTTGCCCAGCTTTCGATAATTAACAAAACCATTCCAATTTGTTAATAATATATATTGGTAGCATCTATTACATTCACAGAAATATTTTAGGTGCAGGTGAAATAACAAAGCAAGCCCTGGCAGCCTTCTATTGTTCCGTTATCGGTTTGACGGCGACGCGTGTCGACGAAATCATCGATACTGCATATGATCGCATGACTAGTGTAAGTATGTGCATTAGTTAATTACAAAGTATTATTAAATTATATTCAAAAATATTTTTGAAAAATAGCCATAGCGGCCTATGAAAATCTATCATCGAATCATATTCTATGGTTATCAACAAGGTAAACGACCAGGAGACCTCTTTCTCCTTTCTTTCACATAAAATTCAGAACAATCTAATGGATAGCAATAGACGGATAGCAATGTAACAATCAAGATGCCTCTACTTCACGCCGGTATATTTCGAGGCCGTGATACTTCATTCGGCCCATTCGTAAAGCAGCAAAAGCCGACGCTTGGCTCTACCACGTATAGATATACGCGTACATTTACATACATAATGCGGGTTTCAGAATACTAGATTAAATACGCTTGAGTGGAGAGAACCGATGACCCTATTACTAGCATCGAGGGATTCCATGTTGATCTTATTCGTATCAAGTAACTCACATCTTGATTGTTTACCGAGGATCTTATTAAAATTGATAACTGTTTTATTTATTACAGAACGGCTATCTCATTTTGGACTACGGTACCTACGTTCACTGTTTTACTAACTGGCTAATGGGTAAAAATCCAAACGGCCCTGGTCAATGGGTCTTAGTTCCACCAAGGGACTCTCTGCCGCAACCGCCTTTTCCCGTAGATTATAGCGCGTTGAACACAGAACCAGCTAAATTAGAACCTTATGCACCAGACAAGAAGACAAACAGACATTCAGTTATAGTTTAAAGTTGGTTAATATTTGTTTGTAACTGTAATATTAGCTGATAAAGATATATATAATATGATGTTCAAATACTGCCTTCTTGCATATCTTGAAGTCATATTGGAAAACTAAATACGAGTATTATTAGTCCTACGAAACTGAATACCGAATTGTTACTGCTTATTAGAGAATATGTAAAATACTTAAAACTTACGCAATTTAGAGTGACGCACTTATACATCAAGAAATTATTTCATCTGTATCCACTGATATGTAATATGTATACATGTACCATATGACACCATGACTAAGGTACTATAAAATTTACTGTAAGAGCTTAATATGGTAAGTTAACTTCTAAATTCCAAAATAATAATTTTGCTTGCAAATAAAAATGATACGCTTTACCTTACTTGTATATTTCGACCAATTCTTCTACGACTTTAGATAATACTTAGATATAATATATGGTAAAGTATTGTAACAATGTATATAGTAGAGGTAATTGAACCTTTGCACAACACGGTAAGCAAGAACTGCCTTAAAGTAAGCATCTTCACATTTCACAAACTAGCCTTATTTTATACTTTAGAATAAAATGTAATTTAAGTAATTAAGCATAGTAAAACGAATGATTAGAAACACTTCAATAAACTCGTTTTTTTAAAAATTCTGTTTTTGTTTTAGCGACGACTGTCGCTCCCTGTCAAGATAACCTAATGATGAAGGTATGTTTCTGTGCGACAGATTTTAAAGTACCTATCACAGAAGACAAAGGAGCTTCGCTGTTTATACTGGATTATTAAAAACATAAATACTTTCAAATCATTTTTCAAATGTTAACATTGCGTGAAGAGTAGCTGCTTGGTATGATAGTTTCCTGTCTGCCATGATATTTTCAATATTCGCTTAGACGACATCCATAGGAAGAAAAAGGATGATAGATTCTTACGACACTACCACACAATTGACATCTAGTGATAATAAACTGATGATGACCGCGTTGCTTAGTGGTTAGCACACCTTACTGTTAAGTGAGCCATGGCTCCAAGATTCGAGTTCCAGTCCAAGTAAATATTTGAGCATCATACGAATTGTTCTGTATTGTGTTACATTCCATGTCTCTGGCACTGCATCTGATCTTACCGTACAAGTTGCATCGGATACGGGAAGGTAAAGGCGTGAGTGAATCCGTGTTTACACGGACACTTGCAATTCATAACATATCCTGACAACCGTTAATAGTATTTGGAAGTTGTCAAAATGATTAATATCCGCCAGGAGGACAATAGCCCGAACGCTTGAATACAAATGGACTGGAATATATACAATCATAAATTATTTAACACAGCTTCATTATAACTGCTTGTGTACTTACAAAGCATACATTAAAATTATAAACGAGTTAATGAACAATATTATACTCTTGTTTAAATTTGAGGTAAATTAATACGTAGTACCTGATCCGGCATTAAACATTAAGGCGTTCAGAATAAATTTCGTCGTCGGCATGTTGGCAAAATTACTTGGAAGCTCGTAGTTAATTAAAACGATTAACTATACTTGAAATATATTAATAATGTGCGAGTATATTGTGATTTGCAACTATGGTATACTTCCATAGACTATAAGCCGAACGATGATAGCAAGGCTCAAAATTTTGAACTACTATCATTATCGGTCAGAATTGTAGCATGATTATTATATTGCATTTAGTTAATTATGAGATTATTCTCTATATAATTATATTTAAAGATTTTAATTGTTGTTATTATTTACTAGCGTTGTAGTATGGTAAGGCCGTGACGTGGCACTGAAACAAAATCTGTAACCTCCTGTCCCTCTGTGGGTATCCTAAGAGATGTGTCATGATGTATGACAAATAACACATTAACCATCTCAAAACTACCAGACAGAAAAACGCCGACTTTCAACAGGCTTTTATTACTGTAAGAAAAAAAATTACTGTTCTTGAATATCCTATTAGGAATTGCAGAAATCTCCCAGTGTTAGGTAATAGTTGTCCGAAACTAATAAGCGGCAATTAAGTTGAATTTGAGGTAAAAGTTACAGATATAGTATGTGGAAAGATTACTCAAGGGAAATAACCTATTACTTTCAAAATTGTATTAATTTCCTGTGGGACGAATTATATATGTCCCGACGATACATCATTTAATATATACGTCCAATAAACCATTTTCAAATATATTTTCAATAGGATAAACTAACCCTCAATGCTCGAGGCAGCAAGGCTATAAATCGATAACGCGTTAGGGACCTACTATATCTAATTTCGATACTTCGTAAAAGACTTCTACTATTTCATTAACTGTTAACAAAACACATTATTTTCTATATCTATATTATCTATAATATAATCTTTAATAATTATTATTATTTTAGTTTCCTATATTTACGCGAACGCGTTTATTGTTCAGGGGGGCTCGTGGGCTGTTGAAATTAAAAAAACATCCTAATTTCAATAGAGAAGATGACTGTGTCCTATCACAGGCTTGGGATCCTGTAATAAAGAAAATCTAACCTTAAACCAAGCATACCAATATACGACCTCAAGATACTGTGACCACTTTCTGCGTAAATCTGACCAAAATTAATAATTAATAGCTAAAGGTAGCCCGAGTTAATTATGACATTAAGACGTCTTACAACTTTGACTTACGGGACCACGAGTGTACAGCACTCAAAACGTCGAGAACATAAAAACTAACTAGTTCAATATTAACCAGTGAACCTACAGGCTAATAGTAGTGTACAAACTTAATGTGAATATTTTTTGACATTCCTGAAAACCGAACTGAAATTAATTTACAAGTTCAAAAGTTATCAACGATTACACAAACCACTTGCAACACACACACACACATCAACAGCAGGCTTTGTTTTATATTGTTTATAATATAGAGAATTACGATGTTTTATAATATTATTGAATTAAATAAAGGTAAATTCAACAAGGTCTGCAAATGCCATTTACCGAATGGCATTCGCTAAAATGGAATTTTTCATGTAAGAGCTTCTTCTGAAAAATGCAGTGAATGAAACTCGTTGAAATGTTTTGATGGACGAATGGAGATAGCATAGCTTTTTAAATCACAAACATTTTAACTTAATTAAACAGAAAAATAGAATTTCAGAAAATACTATCACTATCATTTTAAAGTATAAAACTGTTTTGATTCGTTCAAAGTATTTAGAAACACTATGGCTTTAATTTTAGAAGTATTGACATAATTTCTATTACTTTTATGTAGTGTACCGGTACAATTTGCCGTAGTACTTATTGACCTGATGGTCAGGACGCTCGTTTTTTTTTTCAAACCGCGGCTCTGAAATAAAGTTAATAATGCCTATTATTAAGAAACCAATAGTTTAAGCGCGGCACGATTATTCTATGATTATTCTTATGTAAATAAAAGCCCCATAAAGGGAAAAATCAATTAAGATTGAATTAAAAAAAATACTATGTAATGTTATACCTAGTTCTAAAACGTATTCTTTACATCAATTATGGTGATCATTATATGTTGAATATTGCATGTAACATAATAATATATAAGTATTTAAATTTAATTTAAAAAGTAAAGCGAATCTGTATTACAAGTCTCAATACATTTTCTGAAAATTGATGTAAAGCAAGAGAAAGTAAATAATATAGAACGTTAAGTCTTTTCTGTTGACTTTTTAATTGAACTTGTATCATAGTTGTATAATATGAAATATAGTATCGTTGCTGGGTGATGAAACAATAAAGTGCTTGCTGAGACATAGCGGTTGATTGAAGCATGTGTCTATTCTAACAATAATAGGAATCAGGAAAAAAATATAAATTTTGTCATAAAACATTATAAAATAAATATCAAATGAGATTATATGTGAAACGAGATGAAAACGATGAAGAATTTTAGCTAGAAGTACATCGTTACAACATTCACAAAATACTTCGCTCATTTTCAATAAGGCTTCTAAGGTATAACGCGGATTTAATGACGCCATTATCGAGGTCAGAGCCAGGTAAATTGATATCGTAAATCATTAAGTCGTTACGGGAAATGTCTACATCATCGCTATTAAGCTTTCACATAACAAAACTTTTTTGAGGTCTACGTTTAATAGTAACTCATTAAATTTTTTATTTTCATTTCTGCATATGTAAAGACATTATATGATAATGTATAAGATTGAATAATGAGTTTAAAACCAACTATTATCAAGTATTTTTATTTATTATAAACTCAAGTAGTTTTACTTATTTTTTTTTAGTTTAACTTGAACTTTAAATATCAGTACTACCCAACTTTCTGAAACAATAAATAAATGCCACAACTGAGTATATAAGGTAAAATTAATCAACTAATTATTATTAGTAATGGAAATATGTAAAAATATACTATAATCTTCCGAGTACTCAAGTAGTGTAGTGTTCCTCAATAGTGTTTTTCTAGAGAAGGATGGTCCTGCAGCTGATTTTAAACCTTTTCCATCAGAAAACTTGACTACGTCACCCGCAGTGAAGAGCATGGCAGATTATTTTATACCACTATCGCGCCTAATTTGTTTTAAACATTTAAACAAAAAACCGACCCGAAACGTTTGGATGGGTTTTGGAGCCAGAAACTCCTGTGTCATCGAATTTTTTTTTTATTTCTCAGACACGTAGCTTTTCTCTCGATGCTTTCTTTCACCGCTGAAGACATACACTTCGGCAACAAAAATTGCAAATAACAATTTTGGAGATGCCGGCACCAGGACCCCAACCCCAACCAGGGTATTACGAAACTAAAGTGCGGGCCCGGTCCTCTAGCCTATCATCAAAATAGAATTTACATAAATTTTAGACAAATTCTTTTTTTTTCTAAAAACGTAAGGAGCCATGTCACGATATTTATTTATTTATTAAAGTTCATTTACATGAGAATGTATATAGGCGGAGTAAATGCCAGAAGCATTCTCTACCAGTCAACCTTTGGACGATGCAGAGATGAAATGAAGTAGGTGATAGAATAGAGAGAACTAAAGAGAGGAAAAAAAATTATACTTTCAACAGGCTTTTGATACTGTAAAAGAAAAAAAAATTACTGTTCTTGAATATCCTATTAGGAATTGCAGAAATCTCCCAGTGTTAGGTAATAGTTGTCCGAAACTAATAAGCGGCAATTAAGTTGAATTTGAGGTAAAAGTTACAGATATAGTATGTGGAAAGATTACTCAAGGGAAATAACCTATTACTTTCAAAATTGTATTAATTTCCTGTGGGACGAATTATATATGTCCCGACGATACATCATTTAATATATACGTCCAATAAACCATTTTCAAATATATTTTTAATAGGATAAACTAGCCCTCAATGCTCGAGGCAGCAAGGCTATAAATCGATAACGCGTTAGGGACCTACTATATCTAATTTCGATACTTCGTAAAAGACTTCTACTATTTCATTAATTGTTAACAAAACACATTATTTTCTATATCTATATTATCTATAATATAATCTTTAATAATTATTATTATTTTAGTTTCCTATATTTACGCGAATGCGTTTATTGTTCAGGGGGGCTCGTGGGCTATTGAAATTCAAAAAACATCCTAATTTCAATAGAGAAGATGACTGTGTCCTATCACAGGCTTGGGATCCTGTAATAAAGAAAATCTAACCTTAAACCAAGCATACCAATATACGACCTCAAGATACTGTGACCACTTTCTGCGTAAATCTGACCAAAATTAATAATTAATAGCTAAAGGTAGCCCGAGTTAATTATGACATTGAGACGTCTTACAACTCTGACTTACGGGACCACATGTGTACAGCACTCAAAACGTCGAGAACATAAAAACTAACTAGTTTAATATTAACCAGTGAACCTACAGGCTAATTGTAATGTACAAACTTAATGTGAATATTTTTTGACATTCCTGAAAACCGAACTGAAATTAATTTACAAGCTCAAAAGTTATCAACGATTACACAGACCACTTGCAACACACACACACACACACATCAACAGCAGGCTTTGTTTTATATTGTTCATAATATAGAGAATTACGATGTTTTATAATATTATTGAATTAAATAAAGGTAAATTCAACAAGGTCTGCAAATGCCATTTACCGAATGGCATTCGCTAAAATGGAATTTTTCATGTAAGGGCTTCTTCAGAAAAATGCAGTGAATGAAACTCGTTGAAATGTTTTGATGGACGAATGGAGATAGCATAGCTTTTTAAATCACAAACATTTTAACTTAATTAAACAGAAAAATAGAATTTCAGAAAATACTATCACTATCATTTTAAAGTATAAAAATGTTTTGATTCGTTCAAAGTATTTAGAAACACTATGGCTTTAATTTTAGAAGTATTGACATAATTTCTATTACTTTTATGTATTGTACCGGTACAATTTGCCGTAGTACTTATTGACCTGATGGTCAGGACGCTCGTTTTTTTTTTTTTTCAAACCGCGGCTCTGAAATAAAGTTAATAATGCCTATTATTAAGAAACCAATAGTTTAAGCGCGGCACGATTATTCTATGATTATTCTTATGTAAATAAAAGCCCCATAAAGCGAAAAATCAATTAAGATTGAATTAAAAAAAATACTAAGTAATGTTATACCTAGTTCTAAAACGTATTCTTTACATCAATTATGGTGATCATTATATGTTGAATATTGCATGTAACATAATAATATATAAGTATTTAAATTTAATTTAAAAAGTAAAGCGAATCTGTATTACAAGTCTCAATACATTTTCTGAAAATTGATGTAAAGCAAGAGAAAGTAAATAATATAGAACGTTAAGTCTTTTTCTGTTGACTTTTTTTAATTGAACTTGTATCATAGTTGTATAATATGAAATATAGTATCGTTGCTGGGTGATGAAACAATAAAGTGCTTGCTGAGACATAGCGGTTGATTGAAGCATGTGTCTATTCTAACAATAATAGGAATCAGGAAAAAAATATAAATTTTGTCATAAAACATTATAAAATAAATATCAAATGAGATTATATGTGAAACGAGATGAAAACGATGAAGAATTTTAGCTAGAAGTACATCGTTACAACATTCACAAAAATACTTCGCGCTCATTTTCAATAAGGCTTCTAAGGTATAACGCGGATTTAATGACGCCATTATCGAGGTCAGAGCCAGGTAAATTGATATCGTAAATCATTAAGTCGTTACGGGAAATGTCTACATCATCGCTATTAAGCTTTCACATAACAAAACTTTTTTGAGGTCTACGTTTAATAGTAACTCATTAAATTTTTTATTTTCATTTCTGCATATGTAAAGACATTATATGATAATGTATAAGATTGAATAATGAGTTTAAAACCAACTATTATCAAGTATTTTTATTTATTATAAACTCAAGTAGTTTTACTTATTTTTTTTTAGTTTAACTTGAACTTTAAATATCAGTACTACCCAACTTTCTGAAACAATAAATAAATGCCACAACTGAGTATATAACGTAAAATTAATCAACTAATTATTATTAGTAATGGAAATATGTAAAAATATACTATAATCTTCCGAGTACTCAAGTAGTGTAGTGTTCCTCAATAGTGTTTTTTCTAGAGAGAAGGATGGTCCTGCAGCTGATTTTTAAACCTTTTCCATCAGAAAACTTGACTACGTCACCCGCAGTGAAGAGCATGGCAGATTATTTTATACCACTATCGCGCCTAATTTGTTTTAAACATTTAAACAAAAAACCGACCCGAAACGTTTGGATGGGTTTTGGAGCCAGAAACTCCTGTGTCATCGAATTTTTTTTTTATTTCTCAGACACGTAGCTTTTCTCTCGATGCTTTCTTTCACCGCTGAAGACATACACTTCGGCAACAAAAATTGCAAATAACAATTTTGGAGATGCCGGCACCAGGACCCCAACCCCAACCAGGGTATTACGAAACTAAAGTGCGGGCCCGGTCCCCTCTAGCCTATCATCAAAATAGAATTTACATAAATTTTAGACAAATTCTTTTTTTTCTAAAACGTATTCTTTACATCAATTATGGTGATCATTATATGTTGAATATTGCATGTAACATAATAATATATAAGTATTTAAATTTAATTTAAAAAGTAAAGCGAATCTGTATTACAAGTCTCAATACATTTTCTGAAAATTGATGTAAAGCAAGAGAAAGTAAATAATATAGAACGTTAAGTCTTTTTCTGTTGACTTTTTTTAATTGAACTTGTATCATAGTTGTATAATATGAAATATAGTATCGTTGCTGGGTGATGAAACAATAAAGTGCTTGCTGAGACATAGCGGTTGATTGAAGCATGTGTCTATTCTAACAATAATAGGAATCAGGAAAAAAATATAAATTTTGTCATAAAACATTATAAAATAAATATCAAATGAGATTATATGTGAAACGAGATGAAAACGATGAAGAATTTTAGCTAGAAGTACATCGTTACAACATTCACAAAAATACTTCGCGCTCATTTTCAATAAGGCTTCTAAGGTATAACGCGGATTTAATGACGCCATTATCGAGGTCAGAGCCAGGTAAATTGATATCGTAAATCATTAAGTCGTTACGGGAAATGTCTACATCATCGCTATTAAGCTTTCACATAACAAAACTTTTTTGAGGTCTACGTTTAATAGTAACTCATTAAATTTTTTATTTTCATTTCTGCATATGTAAAGACATTATATGATAATGTATAAGATTGAATAATGAGTTTAAAACCAACTATTATCAAGTATTTTTATTTATTATAAACTCAAGTAGTTTTACTTATTTTTTTTTAGTTTAACTTGAACTTTAAATATCAGTACTACCCAACTTTCTGAAACAATAAATAAATGCCACAACTGAGTATATAACGTAAAATTAATCAACTAATTATTATTAGTAATGGAAATATGTAAAAATATACTATAATCTTCCGAGTACTCAAGTAGTGTAGTGTTCCTCAATAGTGTTTTTTCTAGAGAGAAGGATGGTCCTGCAGCTGATTTTTAAACCTTTTCCATCAGAAAACTTGACTACGTCACCCGCAGTGAAGAGCATGGCAGATTATTTTATACCACTATCGCGCCTAATTTGTTTTAAACATTTAAACAAAAAACCGACCCGAAACGTTTGGATGGGTTTTGGAGCCAGAAACTCCTGTGTCATCGAATTTTTTTTTTATTTCTCAGACACGTAGCTTTTCTCTCGATGCTTTCTTTCACCGCTGAAGACATACACTTCGGCAACAAAAATTGCAAATAACAATTTTGGAGATGCCGGCACCAGGACCCCAACCCCAACCAGGGTATTACGAAACTAAAGTGCGGGCCCGGTCCCCTCTAGCCTATCATCAAAATAGAATTTACATAAATTTTAGACAAATTCTTTTTTTTTTTTAAGAATCTGTGTAATAATAATCAAACTAATGTGTACGTATTTATGTAAGTCTAAATTTATTCAAAGCAGTCGCATTTGGCTATCGTAAAGGATCTGAGATCCATATCTTAAATCCATAGATTTTTCACCCTGCCCCTATGGAGAAGGCGACAGCAACTTATTCTGATTCAGGAGGTTTTGACCACCTGGACTGCTCTTGGTGCTAGCGTTCTTGAAGGTAGCCTCTTGTTTCCTCTCCTATTTGTAATTTCCATCAATTCTATAAGTAATCGCCTATCTTCTTCTTATCACATCTGTACTGACGATCTCCAAATTTATATACAATATTCTCTAGAAGATTTGCCAAAAACTATTGAGGTTGGACTAGGTTCTGGAAACGCACAAACTTATCCGATTGGTCCACAATATTGGCGGAGTAACAAACATTCGTAAGTAATATAGTAATAAATAATGTAGTCAAGAATAAGCAGAAGATGACTTATACTAGCGCAATTATTACAGAAGTTTGGTTCCATTTGTAGTACCCAATAAAGTGTATTGTCCATCAGAACCAATGCTTTTAACAAAAAAAACATGTGGAATGGATAGGACTATATTGACATTTAATCGAAACTTTACTAAAAGTAAAAGTAAAAAAAAAATTAAAAGAAATAAATCAACCTTTTCGAAACAACTTAAATATTCTAATAATCTTAATGAAACGTTCACTCCATTCGACAGGAACACTACATGCAACATAGCAAGATTTCTTTCACGACGAGTCAGCGAATTAAAACGCGGGCAACGAACGCCGTTGGGTGCGGTCGATCTGTGTCTCAAGGCATAATTAACTATTAGTGCAAATATATCTAAAGTGAAAACAAAAATATAAATAGTTCCTGTGTACTTACATAAACGATATTTACTGTATGACCTACAAATAGCCTATTAAGTACAGTGTTAATGTTGTAACGTCGCATCAACCTGTATTGTTTAGATGAACAAACACAGTAAACTCAATATTGTAAACAAATGTCAAAGGCTTTAATTGTGTTATTGAAGCAATAGAAATTCATTGCTATGACACGCGAAGGGATAAATAAATGTACATTTCGCCATGTGAACATTTTAATTGATTAACTTTAGTCGTTATTATCAAGTGGCGATCTGCGGTATGCCCGAGGGAAAGCAATTACTTTACGAGCAAATTTACTACTCGTGGGACCAACATATAGGTCCCAGGTCTGTCAGTATGTTGCGCATGATATTATTTTGCCAATACCGAATATGCAATTTGAGAATTAATACTTTATAAAAATATGAAGTTACTTTTTGAAAGTATAACGATAACATCGTTACAAATTATTATAATGAGGCAATGGAACTTAAACACGTCATCAGCCGGTCTACGTTACTATGTTCTACTTGTTTATTTACTTATTTAATCTTCTTTGCACAAAATGGAACACATAATGCTTAAAAGCATTCTCTCCCAGTCAACCATTAGGCTAAGCAGAGATAAACATATTATATAGACACATCACTAGTTGCATAAAGTGATATACATATATATTTGGGTACATGTATCTCGAATGGCTATAAGTTCTGTTAGACATTAAAAAGTTTTTTTTTTAAGAATCTGTGTAATAATTATCAAACTAATGTGTACGTATTTATGTAAGTCTAAATTTATTCAAAGCAGTCGCATTTGGCTATCGTAAAGGATCTGAGATCCATATCTTAAATCCATAGATTTTTCACCCTGCCCCTATGGAGAAGGCGACAGCAACTTATTCTGATTCAGGAGGTTTTGACCACCTGGACTGCTCTTGGTGCTAGCGTTCTTGAGGGTAGCCTCTTGTTTCCTCTCCTATTTGTAATTTCCATCAATTCTATAAGTAATCGCCTATCTTCTTCTTATCACATCTGTACTGACGATCTCCAAATTTATATACAATATTCTCTAGAAGATTTGCCAAAAACTATTGAGGTTGGACTAGGTTCTGGAAACGCACAAACTTATCCGATTGGTCCACAATATTGGCGGAGTAACAAACATTCGTAAGTAATATAGTAATAAATAATGTAGTCAAGAATAAGCAGAAGATGACTTATACTAGCGCAATTATTACAGAAGTTTGGTTCCATTTGTAGTACCCAATAAAGTGTATTGTCCATCAGAACCAATGCTTTTATCAAAAAAAAACATGTGGAATGGATAGGACTATATTGACATTTAATCGAAACTTTACTAAAAGTAAAAGTAAAAAAAAAATTAAAAGAAATAAATCAACCTTTTTCGAAACAACTTAAATATTCTAATAATCTTAATGAAACGTTCACTCCATTCGACAGGAACACTACATGCAACATAGCAAGATTTCTTTCACGACGAGTCAGCGAATTAAAACGCGGGCAACGAAAGCCGTTGGGTGCGGTCGATCTGTGTCTCCAAGGCATAATTAACTATTAGTGCAAATATATCTAAAGTGAAAACAAAAAATATAAATAGTTCCTGTGTACTTACATAAACGATATTTACTGTATGACCTACAAATAGCCTATTAAGTACGAGTGTTAATGTTGTAACGTCGCATCCAACCTGTATTGTTTAGATGAACAAACACAGTAAACTCAATATTGTAAACAAATGTCAAAGGCTTTAATTGTGTTATTGTTGACTTTCCTCGCTCGCTTTTCCTCCCAACTCAAAGGTACCTTTCCTGTCAAATTAAACCTGTCTACTTACCTAGCGTTCATTTGTCATGGGTAAATTGTGATGTGGGTAAGGGTCGCTCTTATGGGATTTTTCTTCTTTAATATCCTCATTATTCACAAATAATTATTAATAAAATACATACATTAAAACGACAACAAAACCTTCATCTACTTTATCGGCGACAGCCTTTACAAGACCACTGCTGGACTAAGCCAGCGTGTTTCTAGCCTCTTGCCTATATTCAACACGCTGGGCAGACAGGTTGGTAAGCGCAGTACCGGTTCTTTCGCACTGGTGGTACTACTAATTTATCAGCACGGACTACATGACTAGTGATACTCATGACTAGTCCGTGCGGTTTGAATTTGGAAAACTTGGATGTATTTCCGACGGTCGCCAGAGAGGCGTTCGTTAAGCTAGCTAGGTTCACCACGTGCATGTGAGGTTGGCATTTAAAAAAAAAAGGTCCCCGTTACACACTACAGATAAAACATATTTTCAGAATGAGGTATATATCCATATAGAACTACAGATTCGTTTAATAAGAATTAGGAAGTATAAAAATAAGAAAAGACATTTTATACCAGTAAATATGCGTATACTGCTGCCACTTAAAAATCTTAGGGACTACTCCCTAGTAATGAGTGTTAAATTGGCGGCTTCAAATCTTTAAGAGCGATGTAGAACCGTAAATGGCCTAAAACATGAAATAAAACATTGAGTTGTAATACACCTTTTTCTAAGATGTATTAGAAAGTTCTTCATTCCTTAGTCCTCATAATTGACCTATTCGTAACTTTCTACGATGGTATTTGTTCACAGGTGTCCATAGACTGCAGTACTAGTATGTAGTACTAAGGAAGTACTACGACTTACCATGCTGTAGGTGGAAAAAAAAGTTATTCCGATATAAAGGCATCACGTTAACGTTCGTTGACCACTTAACAACTAGTGAAGTATTTTCCCGTTCGGTCTTATTTTCTATACATTAAAATAGAAATCCATGCGAACAAATTACTTTCAAGAATCTTGCCGTCAAGATGCGCCAGTCCTTTGTCGTAGAATCTCGCAATTACAACTAGACACGGGTCATGACGTGAGTAAGGTTGAAAGCTGTTCCATTTGATTTCTAAACGTATAGAAATAAAGTGTACAATAATCTCGCATATTGTAATGTTATTTATCTTGTTACCTTTTCTTCCCTGTTTTCTGCCTATCCCATTGTATTGTTATCGTTCCGCCCGTCCTTTATTTTATAAAGTTGTCAACTTCGATCATTCTCTCTCTGATCTCAAATATCAAACTTTTATATTTGCGAACAATGTAGTTTCAGGGTTTACAACCTACCTTATATGATACTTGATATTTCTTTCTAAATTATACCGCGTTTTTCTTAAATCACTAATGTACCAAAGTCTGTTGATATTTAACATATAAACAAAAAAATACATGAAGTTCCTAACGAGCACCTAGTTCAATTAAGTTAAATAATAGTTACATTAAAAAGAGAAAATTAAGCATTTTTTTAGTAACTTTGTCATCTAAACTGTATTACTGCTAATAATTAGCTTAATAAAGTTAGAAGCATAGTGAATCATGTACTAAAAGCTATAAGTATATAACGGTTTCACACTACTCACCAATAATCCTTACCAATTATTATTAAAGGTGAAATAATGCTTTCTTCTTCATAATTGGTTACTAATTTGAAAAAACTTCTTATGTTAACTCTGATGAAATTCTTCCCCTTAAAAAGGTAATAATGATGATGCTGTCAAACTTCTACTAAGGTGACAACAATTCAGGATATGTTATGCGAGATAATATCAAAGGTAGATGCAGTGACAGCGACCCAGACCGGAGATTATATCGAATCGGATGTGGCCGGCCTAAGTCTTCACAATCAGGGGCGCTAACCATTAAGTTATGTGGTCATAACCTTATTAAAATCAATTTTTGATCAGTCTAGGTAGGTAGGTATAGAGACAAGATATGTAAATAAAAGAGTAAATAAATGTTTTATGAATTTTGTCATAAGATATTCGTTTCGTATTCAACTCTCAGTTACGAGTGCATGCGATCTATCACGTACAAGGTTTATGTACAAGACCAACAGCAAATGAAATTAAAATTAACATTCAGTAATCAGTATTCGTGTATTAATGCTTATTACAAAATTTCAATAAATTACTGTTTATTATTTTTAAACGGAAACTATAAAATCGACAATAGCCGTTAATCAATTTGTAAACTTAATTTAATGTAAAGAATACTAATAATATGAAGATTAATCTATGTGGTGTTGCATAAAAGTAATAAAGTAAAGTATTAGACTCTAAGAGGGTTTTTTGACCCGGGAAGGGTCTGCCACGGTGCTCCAGTGCGAGTTGACGGACTTCACTTGTTCTCGATATAATATTTTATTACTTCTCAGGCATGCAAGTTTGCTGTGATGAAAAACAGCCGAGCACGTGGTAAATTCAGCACTTTAATTGCTTTTAACTATTTTAGTAGCGCCGGCACCGGGAATCGAACAATGGTCACTCGTGATTTTTGCAACTAAAGGTTCCGGGCTGCTTCGGATCTATGGTTCCATAGTTATGTTAATTTTCGTTTAGTAAGCGTGTCGTAAAAAACTAGTCTCTTTCGATTTCAAATATCCTATTCACAACAAGCTTTGCAAACGAAAAAGAAATAATAAAAGTAACTTGTAACTAGTTATAATATACATTATAATACAACAGAAGTAAATTCTTCACTGGCGGCGTCTAAGTATAGTAAGCGACCTCTAGTCCATATAAGAAGAGTGGCAATTAGGTACGACAAATTCTCCTAACTCGAAAGGTCAATTCAACATCTAACATGATTTTGTACTGTTAAAGAAGTTTATTGGTCATCAAATAAATAACAATGGCTTAAAGGGTATTTTAATAGAGAAAGGTTTGTCCAAGCTTATCACGCTGGGCAAGCCGGTTGGTGAGCACAGCACAGCACTAGTTTGTCACCTTTCCGAAAATGCATGCCGGCTATAGCTGCAGCTTTCCTGAGGAGAGAAGAGGAGAGACCACTTAAAAAGGCTGATAATTAAAAGACGTTACGACTATAGTAGTCAAAGAATACGTAATAGTACATATGTATAAATTGTAAATTCCTTTCCCTTGTTATTTCTGTAGCTAATCAGTACATTTTAAATTAAATGTCAAAAACTTTGATTACACCGGTCGGAGGGTTTATAAACTCTCAGTATTGATCGCCCTGCCATGGTAATATTTGCATTTTAAGAAACTAAGAAAAAAGAAGAACTTTCCCAAAATATATCCAAGAATAAACTTTGTGAAAGCCGGTTATTAATGGAGGCTTAAAAACAAAGACAGCAAATATTTCGTGCTTCCATGGAATTATGTTTTGACGCTATAATTTCTCGCGGTTTACTATATTAATATGAACACAAAATATAATACGTGGTTATTTAAAAAGACAGTTGAGTTTATGAATGAAGCATAATACAATCTTACTCTTAATCTACCCTAAATTAATATATTATTTTCCTACGCCTATAATTTCTTACACACATCTTTAAAAAAAACCTATTGTACAAGTATTAGCTCCGTTAATCTTTAACCTCGTCTTATCGCTTAGGGCATCGAATTATACATAGAATATGGGATGGTAAGGACGAGTCGGTACCATACAACAACTTTCCGATTTTTTACCAACATATGGCAGATTAGCCACGTCAAGTAAGCCGGATCGGGAGTTTAGCCCTGCGGTCACCAACGCTGCAAAGCTTTCATATTATGGCACATCCTTCCTTTAAGAGAGGGTTATGCCCAGTTAGATTATAGAAAATACTTAAGAAAAGGTACAAGCGAAATGAATTTAATAATAATGTACATTGATTATTACTTAGAGGAATTATGCTCTACTACGTTAGACTATATGTGTAAGCCAAAACAACCTTTAACTATTTGCAGAATGCTTTAATTTGCAATACAGTAACACAACTCCGATGCCAGCGGTCTGAAGTATCTCTTAGTTACTACAATCGCTACACATAAGTACGTCTATTGTCCTCGCTAGCATGAGCTCACAGCTCTCAGGCGGGATACTTTACTATTGTTATTGCGATTGTAATTCGGAAGAGGAATATTGTGAAATGTACTTTTTGGATGATGATTTGAGCTAAATATGCACTGTGAAATAAAAAAAAAGATTATTTCAAAGCCGTGTGAATTCCGGCAACTCGAACGTACGTGTTAAGAGAATGCCTTTGCCCCGCAGAAGGACATTTACAAGCGACTATTTTACTTATAGCACATCAAGCGAATGGCTCGGGGATCTTTCTATTAATCAGGTGACCCGAGTTCTATCCCCTAGGTGGTTGTCTGTTGCCAATGAGTTTTTCAAAACTGATGTCCGTGCTGTATTATTGGTACAGAACAGGGTAAAGACGTTTTTTTGGACGTAGAGTAGGGTACGCGGACTCTCACTCGGCACACAGTGTAGACAAACGGGATCCCGCAGGCCACTTTCCATCTCTCCGTAAGATAGAACGAAACGGCCGATAAGCCTCATCCAAGAGATCAATCCAAACATTTCCAAGGCCTCTCCCTTAATCACCTCTTACAACACCCACGATAATAAAAGGAATTGCAGATCCTAACGCTGCTGCCCCATGGTAGCTTCCTTGGCGTGGGTGTCACAAAATTCAATCAAACCTAAACTGAAGGTAAATGAAAAACGCCTGTGAAATCGTCACAACTCACTCAGATTTCAGAATAGACATCAATCATCGTTAGCAGGAAGAGTCTTTTTCTGGGCATTGACCTTTAATAAGCGACCTGACGCTGTCTGAGATTCTTAATTTACATAAAGCTCAGTCCGGTCTCATGTGGAGTAGTGCTGTTCTGCAACTTCCAGCTAATAACACCAACGCTTCTCAAATAGGGACAGGTCCAGCAGCATTCAAAAGGCAATGTACTGTGTGTTCACATGTACTGACCATCGACTTACCTTACCTTATCAGCAAGTAAATAGTCCACTGCAGGGCATAGACCTCTTCCATATGGAGGATTTTCTAAAATCGCCTCGTTAGGCAAGCATACAATTTTGCCAATTTTGCCGAATGAATTACCAGAATACAATAGAATCATAATTGAACCACAACTCCTATCAAACAACAATTCCTTCTTTGTCTAGGAGTCGTTTGGGTAGTTACCACACTCTTACCCATTTCTGTCGCTAAACAGCAGTTCAATTACTGTTATATTCCGGATTGAATATTATAGAGAATCATTATAATTACGGGCTGTGTGGCATGCCATCTTTGTCCTCAGTGGTGACAATGCATCAGTATCCTCCTTCGATTGAAGTTGTTTGTAGGTGTCCATGGGCTGCAGTAGTCACTTACCACCAGGTGGACTTTTAGCTCGTTTTTCACCACTATCCAATAAAAAAAGCTGCACAAGCTCTACATACTTTATAAAGAATATAAAAACTAAATATTGTTTTAGCAGAGCGTGGTTTCGATCCACGGACCTCTGGGTTATGGGCCCAGCACGCTTCCACTGCGCCACTCTGCTATGAAACTAGACAGTTAAATAGAGAAACACTTATTTTTATAATAGCAACAAGCATGCTCGAAACATTGTATTGCGTCTATTTAGCCAAAAAGTATACAAAAATTACGTTATATTTAGCTACGTACTCGTATTCGACTTATGTTTAAATAACGCTAAAATAGTGGGTGATTCTATTATATTATGCCTTTATTATGTATTATTATAAGCGGAATGGCGATCGCAGTGCCAGACACCACACACCTTAGCCGCTGCTGCTCGTCATCATTCTTGTTATTTTGGTGTTTTTCGAGATAGTTCTACCGCCATCTGTCGGTAGCCATTGTTAGTTTCAAGGGTTTTTTCTCTTAGTCGCCTCTAACAACACCCACGCGAATGCACCAGATTCAGAGGTACCAGAATTGCAAAGGTACCAGATTCTTACACCGCTACCAAACATCATCAATACCACACGGCCCAATCGCCTGAATACGGAAAATATTTTCGGATTTGCTGAACTCAAATCTGACAGACTAGTGAACGGGACCAGCATCACTAGTACGAGAGCCAACCAACCAACCCGTCTGCCCAGCGTAGGTTTCTCCAAATCCCCCAAGAAATGCGTCCCAGACGAATTCAGGGAGACCTTTGTTCAGCTGTGGCCTTATATGGGCTGGTGATGATGGTGATGATGAGGTGGACTGTTGATAATAAACAATTCCTCTTTATTCAAACAAACTGATTTTTTATAAGCAATAATTTTTCTCCGTATTCAAAATTAAATGAATTTCGTTATTAAAGTACGCGTTAGAAAACTGAAAAAGTTGCATTACCTTCTTACGCTGCCGGCTTATGCGAAAAGTTACCATAAAAATGAAGGAATAGCGAAGTCACATAGATAACCTAATTACTGCCAATGTTCTTATGCTGCGAGTATTAGGGTTATATAATCTTTTTCGCATTATATTTTTTATACACCTACATTATCAGCTTTATTAACAAGACATGCTGTTATACTTTTAGATTTATCTACTGTACTCAGAAAACACCATTTTATAATATAATCCGCTAAACTTACGCAACAGTGGCGCATAACTTTAAATACCTGGCCAGGTTTGTGCCACGTTTTTATAATACCGATTTTAAACACATTTAATCTGTGAAGAAAAACACATCACACTATCCAGTTTTAATTAATAATAAAGATTCTCCAAAGTAACCTTAACGCTACAACTAAGAAATAGCATGCATTATCGAAGGGCGAACATCAATGTACCACTCAGATGTGTAAAATAGTTGTAAAGCAGCAGCCTGTAAGTACTCACTCGATTGTTTTTTTTCAGAGAGTTTTGGAGCCGAGAAGAGTCCGATATGCTGCTGCAGTGTGACTTTTGGGGCTTAACATATCCTCGAAATATTATTTTGAATTATTTTTCAGACATGCAGGTTTCCTCACAATGTTTTGCCCCTTTCTTCTCGTTCTAGTAAAAAGCGACTAAGGTAAACGATTTTAAAGTATAGGTAATATACGGTAGCAAACCCTGCGTGGAGTATCGCCACCTGTTCACCACCGTTCTATTTCCCCAAAAGGCGTAAAGTTGGTTACAGTAACCCTATTGGCTACTCTGAGTGGTGTCAAATTATGTATATACTGTATATAGAGGAAAAACACAAAATTTATAAAATATTGGCTAGTAGAAAATTATATTATATTTTATAAGGTTGTAATTTACTATTAGAATTCTGGTTTAGAAACAGGCAACGCAAGCAAGGTGGATAAAGAGCCGCGGAATACCATCTAGATAAACGCTTGTTTGTGGACGCTTGCAGGAAACACGATAGCATTCATTTTCAGCGGTATGAGAATATTTTATCGCGGTAACGGTAATATGTCCGTTTACATTTTAGATAAAATAGTATTGTCGTCCTGCTGTGTGACCCTTGTCTCTAAACATTACACGACCACCTGATGGCTGAATTGCAACAATGCTCTGGATACTAACATCTAGGAAGGTGAAAATCAATCCAAATTTCATTCTAACTCAAATATTATTTACATTTTCTTGTATTTCTCTTAATTAAAATAGTAAGTTATAACTTCACTTCATTTCATATAAATGTAATTTTAAAGAACTTGGAAATAATTGTTACTTATAATTATTAGATAACATATATCAATGTTAGTAAAATCAGTTAAGTAATAGTATAGTAATAGAGAGTAGTCCATCGCACTGTTGCTGTACAGATTAACTTACCTCATATGCCTTTTTTTATTACTTGGACATACAGAAAAAAGCCGGTACCAGAGTACGAAGTCAGATTGACTCAGACATACTATCAAATGTAAATGCACATCGTCGATGTTAGTAGCCCATAGTGCAGAGGGCGGGATTGCGTTTGATGACTTATGGCACTTACGTAAGATTTTTTTTTTATGGAAAAGACGGCAAACGAGCAAGCGGTTCACCTGCTGGTAACTGATTACCGTCGCCCACATACATCTGCAACACCATAGATGCTGCAGGTGCGTTGCCGGTCTATAAGGATATTTGGGAGATGGTAGGAAAGAGGAGGAGAATAGGGAGGGGATGGGGGCCTCCGGTTACCTCACTCACCGAACGAAACGCAGAAGCACAAGATGCCTCTACTTCACGCCGGTATTCTGCGGTGTTCCGTGGTATCAATCCGGTCGAGCCGGCCCATTCGAGCAGCAGCCAAAGCCGCCGCTTGGCTCTAGCCCGCTTAAATGGACACGATGGATGTCGGTGTTTGAAGGAATATAATAACTCTTTCTCCAATTGACAGACTCATCTGCCTGCACGTGGTGCAGCCTGCTGGCAAATAAACGTGGCTCTGGCGATCGAATAATCAATATTTGAAACATACAACTGATATTTCTTTCGTCTGTCTGTCTAACTAAAAACTAAAAACTAAAAGGTCTGTGTTCTGCAGTGGACTATTAACAGGCTATTAAGGTAAGGTAAAGTCTTAACATTTTCTTCCAGTCAACCCTGCGAGATGGGGGGAAATGGCAGGTTTTTTTTTATGGGAAAGGCGGAAAACGAGCAAACGGTTCACCTGCTGGTAACTGATTACCGTCGCCCACATACATCTGCAACACCATAGATGCTGCAGGTGCGTTGCCGGTCTATAAGGATATTTGGGAGATGGTAGGAAAGAGGAGGAGAATAGGGAGGGATGGGGGCCTCCGGTTACCTCACTCACCGAACGAAACGCAGAAGCACAAGATGCCTCTACTTCACGCCGGTATTCTGCGGTGTTCTGTGGTATCAATCCGGTCGAGCCGGCCCATTCGAGCAGTAGCAAAAGCCGCCGCATCGCTCTACATCTAAAAATTAGAAAACTATAATAAGACTAAACATTTTTACTTACTATAATTATTGTTATAATATACCAAAATCTCTCATAGTAATTAACTTTTACAGATTCTGCAATTAATTTAGTTATTATTTTCAATAGTAGGTCTTTTATTTTCAAGCTTTTTAGTATTTATTTAACATCCATGCGAGGCACCGAGCTTATAACCTTATGGCCCCTAATATTCCAACGTTATAATATGTATTACACACATAACAATTATAATATACTAATATTATTCACGGAATAATTTCGTAGCAGAGTGGCGCAGTGGAAGCGTGCCGGGCCCATAACCCAGAGGTCCGTGGATCGAAACCACGCTCTGCTAATTTTTTACATTTTGTTTAATACGATTGTTACAAGAAGAAGCGATTCCGAATGCAATTTATAAAATTATTTATAACACATTATTCTCACCTTTCCTGCAAATTATATTATTGGCGACTAGACTAGCTGTCTAGCTAGATTACAAGGTTCTTCAATGTTTTAAAATGTTCAAACAGGAACCCTAAATATATCCCAGGTATAAAGTAGTCTAAATTACTCGCTACAAAGTAAAACGCTTTTTGTAAAAATTACTTCAAAATCGGTTCAGCCATATCGCCAGACAATATTTTTTCTGTATTTTTTGAGTAGCAAAGGACAAAGAGGAAGTTACCGCGTACCGCGTGTTCGTTGTGTATATGTTCACTTAATTTTACCTGCCTTAACATGTTCACTTAATTTACAAGTTACGATTTTCACGTATTAATATAAAAACATATTGTGCATGACTGCGAATTAGCCTTTATTCATCCATAAAAAGTGAATTATTCACTCTTAATTCTATGGAATTTTATTTATTTAAAATATTTTTATTCAACGAATGATTACGAAATGCACAATTATCAATTATATACAATTAGAAGAATTACAATTGATACTTTATGTAATTTAATAAGTTTAATAATTTATTTCTACTTTAACATCAGAATTGAACCACAACTCCTATCAATCAACAATTCCTTCTCTGCCTAGGAGTCGTTTTCGTAGGCACCACACACTCTTCTACATTTCTTTCGTTGAATAGCAGTGCAATTACTGTTCTGTTCCGGTTTGAAAGGAACAGTGAGCCTGTATAATAAGACGCTGTGAGGCATTCCATCTTAGTCCTCCGGAATGAACGCATCTGTTACCTTCTTCGATTGAAGTTGTTTGTAGATGTCCATGGGAAAATCTCATCACATTCGTACACACCCGAGGCCGTCTTAAGGCCTTTGGGATAGAACACTTTCTCCCCTTCCCCTCTCGACAAGCGGGTCAGAACAAGGGGCGTGTCTTTCCTATGCATATTACTATTCAAAACAGGTAACGGACTTCACCGAGTCTGCCAGCCGGAGGCCATATGGCTCAGAAAAGCGATGACTCCGAATCACCGGCCTCTCCAGTGGCGGGATTTGGTCACACTTCGGGCGCAGAGAGCGAAATTATTAAGCTCAATAAAAAAAGTTTAAAGAAATTTAATATCTTCAAGTCACAAGTTTCATGTAACAAAACTCATTAAAGTGATAACGGTATGTCAAGGTCGCCAATAAAATTTTGCACGCATTGTTGTTGGAGACTCTGAATTAAGGGCGAACATTTTACCCCTGCGCATTGCGGTGCCCATTGTTTAAATCGAATTGTAGGTTCGTTTATATTATCTGAGATTTCTAATTACTTGTAACTATGTATTAGATGTTATTATCCCATGACTGTTGCGTAAATTAGATGGTCGTATTTTCCAATTGGAATAAAATTATACTAATCACCATTTTGTATATGAAAAGTAAACGAAACGAATGACTTGAAAATGAAAATGACACTAAATTGTAATAAAAGCCCTTTGTCTTAAATTATATCATTTGAAACAATTGTAAGTGCATTTTATTTTGAACTCTGTACGAGAACCATACACAACGCTGTTTTTTTAAATGGGATACGTGGGATCGTTTTTATTCGACGTCTATACAGTTTACATAAAATTCGAAGTATAAAGGTTTTATGTTTGAAACATATATGAGACGAATCCGTTAAAAAACTTAAAAATATGCTGAGATGAGCGAGCAAATTATCTTCTATACTAAAGTTAGATTTTCTGTTATACTAAATTTAAAAGAAAAGATTTTTTACTAGATATTTAAGAAGGTATATATGAATTCATTTCATGAAACTAAATTAGTACCAAAACACAGCTCAACAGAGCGTTTTTTAAAGAATGAGTTTCAAAACAGATCGATAATGTGCGAAAAAAGCTGTGTTACTGTACGCAATTATAACTAAAGTTTACTACTAGTGAAATTTGAGTTACCTTTACTCTCACCGTTGAAACTGTTTAAGCCTAGACACCACAACAATGTTAGCTATCAGCAGTGCCAGTTATAAAGTTCTGAGGATATTACCCCTTATTACAAGCATTTAAATTTTCTACGAGCTACATGTATTCGTTTGGTCTGTGCATTGCCACTTAAGCTTGTTGATTAAAAAAATTGTGTCCTTGACTTCGGTTCTCTTGAGTTCGTTTCAGATTTAGCGAGTAGGTAAGCGCAGGGCTGACACCCTCGCCTTACTTAGTTCTTCCGCCAATCGATAGTGCAACCACGAATGAGTTCCGGTTTGTAAAGTATACCGAACCAATATAGTAACAGGATGCGAGGCATTCCATCTTAGTCTTCAGGGGTGACAACGGATCTGTGGGCTGTTAGTTCGTTTGTCACCCCAATGCTATAAACCTTGATATACTGCTACCCACCGCTAGTCTTCGGGATTTGTATTCAGCATTTTTAGTTGTTTCTCCTAACAACAGGTCGCCATAGCCTCATCCGTTAGTCAGCATTGCAGAGCATAGTGATCATCTCAAGAGAAAAAGGTGGTATAATAAATTTGATCTTTTTAATCCAATAAAGCTTTAAATCGGACCTATGTTCAGTTAGTATGTGCCTAATCATACACACCATTTAATATTTGCTATGAGTTACCTTATTGGAAATTATTACCATACCTAATAACAATCGCGGAAATTATGTACATAAATAAGTAATGAATGTCATTTGTTTTTCTCAAACACTGTTAATACCTGGGAATGTTATTTCAATAACGTTATTAACACACTAGGAAACACAATGGGTGAAGCTTCCTTTGTAAAATATGAGACAGACCGATAACACGGTTTCTGAAATAACGAGCAGCTGGCGGACATATTTTATTCTTACCTCTTCACTTGAGTCAAAGGAATAATGGAATATTTTGATCTTAGTTACTTTTCATTTCAAACGTTTTAATTTTCGTTCTTTCACATTTTCTTTTAGAACCTGTGTCAGGCCAAATCCAATAAACGCTGGCTTGATTTACATAAAAAACATTGCCTATGATCACCTCACCACCTCGTAGGTTACCCGGGGTGTTTAAATTTGAGAAGCCAAAATACAAAAACGTAGTAAAACTTTCTAACTCAAACTCAAACATAAAGCTTTATTACAATAAAAAAATTGCTACGGAAATTGTTATTTATCTTAGTCTAAATTTAAATAAAACATTATGATCATAAAATATTATAGTGAGACTATATTTTTCTCCAAATGACAACCTCACCTGCATCTTGTTTCCCCCTTCTAGTCAACAAAGGAAACTCTGGCGACCGAATATCGAAACAAAATCCCACAGATTAATAATGAGAAGTAGAAGTGCCACGTATCTACACTACTCTCAACTAACGACGCTTAATATTTTAAGTATTGCCTTCGTAGCTTAAATTTCATATCAGAGTGGCTCAATGGAAACGTATGCCTATATGTATATATGTGCCTACATAACTGTGAAGTTTAGGGATTGCAGCCGCGCTCTGCTACAAGGTGCTTATTTCGTTCTTTACCCTTACAAATATAAGGTTCATCATAATTCTTAGTTCAATTTATAATAAAACAATTAGAATGACGCAATGAAGGAGAGTGGCACAGTAGAAGCGTGCAGGGCCAACAATACAGAAGTCCGTGGATCAAAACCTCGCTCTGCTTAATCTAGCTTTAAGTATTATTTTATGGCATACATTGGCATAAAGTAATACTTTGTAAAAATGTAAATGTTTAGTGACTGCTACATATTTTTTAACTCACTTAATATTCCGCGGGCATCTTCTCGTTTCAAAGATACTTTCTATGTTTCTCCTTGTTGAACAAATTATGCTCAAAATACCTTCCTCCCTCGTTCTTGCACTTTGTACAATCAATTTTTGTAACATATTGACATATTCTGCAACTTCCTCAGTCATACAATGATGTCTGTCATGCAAAATTTTGTAGGTAATTAGCTTAAGACACTTTTGTATGAAATTTTGTATTGAGTATACTTAATCATCTTTCTTCCCTCGTTATCTTTAAAAAAAGAGAGCGCTTTGAGAGAAACCGGGTGAAGTCCGCCAATCTATACTAGACCAGCGTAGCAGACGTTCTCTGAGAACTTGTTTCCTTGTGGTGACGTTTCGAGATATTCTGTTACCACATAATACGATGATATTATGTGGTCACGACGTGGGTGCCGTGAAACTCGTCGATGGGAAATATCAGGAGAGTCGTGGTTACTGATAATATCTTTGGACGGAACCGTCTTAGATTGAGGGCTCGCTCTAAATTGTATAATAGAGGTTCAAGTCCGGATCCTGATACCACTAATTTCATTGATAAGAATTTCTAGGTGAATTTATCATGTTCTGATAGTGTAAGGATAACGTATTTACATTACACACGACCCACAGTACACGACCCAGAGTAGGTAAAAGGTCACAAACCACCTTTGTCCACTTATATTCAAAATAAGGAAAATTACACGGAAAATGAACGGTGCTGCTTATCACCGATTTGTGTATTTTGGGCCTGTCATTTTTTAAGGTGGCTTTTTAGTCGCTTCTTCTGACACCCGCGGGATAACATTAAGTGGCAGATATTGATATATAAAACTTTGATACTTGCTTGAAATAAAAATCAATTGTAATTTGAATTTTTTTGGTATTTTCATTAGTCTGTTTACCGAAAAATAGTTTACCTGTAAGTATTTAAATATAACGTAGCAATCTGCTACTACGGGTGAAAGTGACGAATGTTGATAAATGTATGCCATTCTTCTATCTATCACCGTAAGTATTGTCGCGATAATATACGAGCTTCTCAGCCGGGAAATTGCTATAAACATAGCTAAGATATTTACGTATAATACTTTAGCTCTATGTAGAACTTGTTTTTGATAATATGAAAATCTTTTATTACACAATAGATACCTCTTTGTTATCTATATATATATCAAAGTGAAATACCACTCACTGACTAATCACGAAATTTTAGGAACTATAAACCCTACAAACTTAGGCATGTAGGTACCTGACACGATCACGAAAAACTAAAGAGGCGAAATTAAAGTCCAACATCTTTGTAGTTTGAGACATTAAAATCATTTTGATTATGATATTAACAATAAAATGCCTGTACGAGCGTTTAAAACAACTCTTAGGCGTGTGGAATAGGCGATGAAAGTTTATAACGGATAGTTTTATTTACTGGTGTTTATTAACATGAACACTTAAGAAAGGATATGTTTTTTAACATAATATAAATTATATGCAAGTACGAAGTTGCGAATACAGCTAGTATTATATACTAGGTTGATCGATTAGTTTTTGGAAATGCAATAAAACTTCAGGAAAAGTACATCTAAATAATAGTTCTTTTTCAACGTAATAACCTTCTTACCTACCGTACCTACGTCTTGAATAACGTTTTGAAAGTTACTCATTTTCATTGGAAAAAATGGGTTGATCTTGGATATCGAACAAGGCCCCTACAGCCACACATGACTTAATCATCTCCGTCAAAGTTTATACCACACAAGTGCTTTTACTAATTGAAACCCATCCGTTCGAATGTTAGTGCCTACAACATCTCACCGATGTGCAGATGCATTGTCATTATAAAAAATCACTCCGGCACGCAACTATCCTCGCCGTTTTGTATTTATTTCTTCGTTAAATGTTTCTCATCAATGATGCGTTCTCTCCGGTTATTGTCTTTCCTTTAGTTCAAAAATCGATCATACTGATGGCCGTTGCATCCTAGAAGACAGAAGCCATCGTCTTCCCTGCGGACGCAGTGACCTTAAATATCTTGGCTGGCAGCACAATCTTTTCCCGACCTTATTTTGGTTTTTTTATCTCTGTTCAAAAACCCACGTTTCATCAACGGTCACGAAACGTTTCGTGGAACCGAACGCATCTCAAACTAATATCTTAATTTTTTTTATGTTTTCTTCAGACTGTTGGCCGCCCAGAGAGAGTCTCGTCATTACAAACGGTTCTGCTGCGCACCAGTATGCTACTGCACTGCAAGACGACGAAAAATGTTCATGAATAATTTACAAATTATTTAACAACCACACGAACTTATAAGTTTTCGCCATTTTGCACAGGAATCAATTTCCCGACTAATCAATCTTGTTCATCAACTTTGGACTACCTACGACCATTACCTTACATTTTGGCAGGATTTACAGTAACCCCATATCTACGAGTATATCGTATTTGACCGATTGGTCAAATACAACAGAGACTCTCTGATGACATCAAGATTGTTTAACTTTTTGATATAATGTTCGGCTGCACTATCCGATGGATTTCTAGCCATAGGTAGGTAGGTTGCTATATGAATGAATGAAATGAAATGAATAAAAATTCTTTATTCATCGACGAAAGAAAAATAATTTCTTTTGTCAAATGAAATCTTATTATTATTATTTTTTACAATCTACCACAATTTCGTAATGAGGCTCCTTTGACGAAGAGAGAGACGACCATAAGCTCCCATAGGCAACTATAAGCATACCACAAGCATACAGTGATTCACCAAATAAAAACACAAGCGCACTGCAAACTCACATAAAATTATGTGTACAGATTATTCAGAAGAATATATAGAAGCAGAGTGGCGCAGTGGAAGCGTGCTGGGCCCATAACCCAGAGGTCCGTGGATCGAAACCACGCTCTGCTATAACTCAATTTAAATGCTATTTTTCTAAAAAAAACTTTATTATGATATTAGACTTTATATTTTAAATTTAAAATAAAATCTACCGAGTCATTTTTAATTATTTAATTAAGCTTACTTTAAAAATCGTAACTATTATGTACGATTAGTAGAGTACAAAGTTAAATAATTAGAAATTAGGAATTGATAAGCATCGGTGACGGGGACCAATTTTCGCGGCATTCTATAATGAAATCCTATAGTCAGCGGGACAGACAGTCGGCTGGCTGATGACAATGATAATGAAGATGATCAGGAGACTCGTTCATTAAGAGAAAGTCCACTGCGCTGCACTACCATACTAATGGACTGACGGACTTGACCGTATTCCAATACAACCAAAATCACAACATCAGCAGCAGTTGAATTCAAAAGAAGTTGGGTTGGGTAAATTGTATCTACATGAGAAAACATCATACGTGAGATAAGAATCTAAATATTAAGACATATTTTGATTATATTAATATATTTTACCATATTGAATTTGCACCATAATTTCACAAATATTTCATTATATAAAAAATCTTCCGAAATACACCCGCGCAATCTATTGTTGCGCTGATTTTTTGGTGGGTCAAATTCCAGTATTTGTACACACTAGTAGTACACATTAATAGTACACATAAATAATAAATTTTCGTAGCTCTCTAACACTATTCTTAATAATTATATATTAACATAATAAATGCTGATAGTTTAAAAGTTACATCGGTAACCCGACTATTTACCTATTACCAAAGTATTAACTCCACTCGTCCCTACTTGCGCTACTTGACGATGAGGATTTTGTAGGAAGCGAGCGGCAGGGTCAGCGAGCGCAATCTCCGATATTTTGCGCTCGCGCTTGACGTATTAATAAAATGGAATTGTTCTATTCCGTGCTAATAATAATCGTTTATGTTCCATGCAACCACACATTCTGTATAATAATAATATTAAATTTTTTGATATTTGTCAGGATATCCGCCTGTGGGGCGGTTCAAAAGATACAGTAGTTTAAAGGAAGAGCAGATGGATAGACGGACAGACGGTGTAATAAGGCTCCTTAAAGAACCCAAAATTACAGTCTGGGCACAGGTACATATATCAAAATGCGTTATGCCACAAAATAATTTATCTACGTATCATAAATGGTAACTGTTCTAGATACATGTATATTTCTTACCGTAAAGGTATAGCGGAAAATATTTCTTCCAGTGATTATTTCAACATCATACTTAATATAAAAGAAATGATTTCAGCTGCTGTTTGTATCTATGTATTCAGTATTTGTTCTTCATTTTATTCATTTCAGCCTACTACAAGTCCACTGCTGAACATAAGCCTCCCCCAAAGATTGCCACAAAGCTTGGTCCTGAGCCACCTGTGTCCATCGACTTTGCGCAGGTCGTCACTCGTCTTGTGGAGGGTCGTCCCACATTCCGTTTGCCTGTACGTGGCTGCCACTCGAGAACCTTTTTTCCCCAACGGCTGTCGGTTCTGCGAGGTATGTGGCCGGCCCATTGCCACTTCAGCTTGCTGATCCTTGCTACTATGTCGGTTACCCTAGTTCTGCTGCGGATATCATCATCGCAGACTCTATCGCGCAGAGAAACTCCGAGCATAGCCCTTTCCATAGCGCGCTGAGCTACTTTGAGCTTCCTCATCCGGCCTGCAATGAAGGACCATGTTTCAGTTCCAAATGTCATCACTGGCAACACGCACTGGTTGTATACTTTGCTCCTGAGGTTTTGCGTTATACTCGATGAGAAGTTATGACGTAGTTTCCCGATATTTTGTTCCCAAGAATTAGTAATTTATAAATTTTGTAACCGATTCTCGTACTTTATCAATTATTGGTTGGTTAATAACAATTTTAATCAGCACAAATTGAGCGGTATTAACCTTTGTAATGTGTATGACCAGTGTAAATGGAAATTTATCATATTTTTTTCTAAATACCAACCGTGACTCTAGCTACCCACTGATGGTCAAAAATCTATCCTAATTAGTCGAACAAACACCTCACCGGAGGGTACCTGTGTAGTACAGGCTTACATTATGTAACATAATTTTAACCATTGCTGAACTTATTTGTTACGTTACATAACCGTAGATTTGAAAATGTTATTTTTATTTGTTAACGTAACATGGCACACCCCACCCTAAGGGTTCATAAAAATATTTACAGAATGCGGGTTCCAAAGCAGTTTATCGCCGTGCGGCTTTTACCGCTTCCGTTCGAACTGCTGGTGCCTGCTCTGGGAATATAGCTCTCATAATAGATATGCCTAAAACATTTAATGTTGTGTCGTCTGCGCTATATGTTCTTTGGTTGTGTTGTATTCGTAAAAAGATTTATTCATTTTGTAAAAACATTGATGGTCAATGCCAATAATTGAACATGTTACTCTAACGTTACGTTAAATTAAACGCGATAAAATCCGAAAATAATAGTTTCATTTCAAATGTAGTGTTCGTGTAAATACAAAAAATCGTTATTTTAACCATAATTTTAAACTGGATTATATCATCAGAACAAAAATATCTTAACTTTGCACCCCACGAATTAATTATGTTTAGCACTAAATGTATATTTTTTTTCGTTGCACAGTTTAAAGTTGTTATATTTATTTTTAATATTGAAATGTCTCGGTTTATTCTTCATTCATTTAAAAACGTAATTTATGACATGACTACGCTTACATATTGCTTCAGAAATAAATATTAAAACTATTAATAGCAGAGCGTGGTTTCGATCCACGGACCTCTGGGTTATGGGCCCAGCACGCTTCCACTGCGCCACTCTGCTACATTGAAATATTGTTAATTACATTATAGCATTCATTTTGCTTTCCCGAGAAATAGAACGTAGTTAACCGTGAGATTTTCAAGGTTTTTTCCTTAGTAGCCTCTTGCGACAGCGACGGGATCGTAGGGGATGGTGGATCTTACACTGCTTCACGGCTAAAATTAAAAGTATTTAGCTGATTCTTATAAACTACATTAATGAGGCATCAACGATATTTAGTTAATGTGATTTTTATATAACTGGGGGAATGATAAAAATAATAAGGTAAGCTACTCCTTTACATAGGAGCCGGTAAGCGCTACCGACTGTAGGACATAAATAAATTAGGACTTAAGAAATAGATAAAGACTACGCTCTAGTGGTGCAAGGTTGGGTAACCTTACGTGTAAACGTGGTAGAGCTAAGTGGCGGCTTTTGCTGTTGCTCAAATGGGCCGGCTCGAGCGAGTTGTTAACACGGCCTCGCAGAAAACTGGCGTGAAGCAGAGGCATCTTGTGCTTCTGCGTTTCGTTCGGAGAGTGATGCCCGATGGCTCACTTCCCTTCCCGTACCCCCTTTCTCATCCTTCCCTCCCTACCAAATACCTTTGAAGGCGTTTGACGACTTTCCCATAAAAAAATTAAGTGTCTGTCGCCAGTTCCCTTGAGTATGGCCGAGGGGAAGAGTTTGAGCCGGAGCACCCAGGGCGCCAGTGAGCTATTAGTATTTAAGTAAGACATGGTCAGTAAGCTATAGCAATGTCTTACTGGTTGGTTGCTAATTGCAATAACCCCATCCTCCTCAGTCCTCCTGGCAGATTCCGACCACGTCGACCACTTTTAAACAATATCGGCAATGCGCAGAACAGAATGCGCAGAATATTGTGCTGAAGTTTCCTCGCAAACTCAGAAGCAGTCACTCATCTTCATCTTCCTATATCCGACTTAAAACTTATGCGATAAGATCGAAGGATATATACCCTACCCTATATGCAGTTGCAGAGAGATAGGACGCAATTGAAGAGATCAGACCCCAAAATAAAAAAATTATGTTTTGCGCACATATGCGCGCGAGGATTCGAATCCACGACACATGGCAGTCAGATAAGTTAACCACTAATACACACGGTTGGTTAATATTACTAAATATGGCATCCGGCAGTTCATATAACTGGATTCGGTAGTGGTAGAGCACTAGTTCAAAAACATAAAACAGAAACAATCGCATTTGTAACCAATTTAAAATTCACCATTCAATGTGAAGTACCGCAGTGCGGTACTAAACTGCTTTGTTTTAAAGTGTTTCCTACAAATTTACTTATGTAAACAATTGCAAACAAGCCACAGAGATGCTTGATAGATTTTGCTGCACTTCGTAATGGCAACATTCGGCTACGAAGTGGTTTTAACTAACGCAATTTAGTTATGATCTAATATAGAAAACCATATAATTCTAAAGAAAAATGTGTTAGTAGCTAACGATATATAACTACAAAAATTTAAGTCTTCAATAGAATGGTCTCGTAAATACGTAGATGTAGTAGGTAGAAACCTAACAATTTATCTTAACTCTAAAGAACTTGTCTTTCAATGCTTCCTAAATTAATAAATGTTACTGCACTTTTTTTATCCTTTCTTTAAACTTTATTTTCTTATTCAACTTCAAATATTAAAGTATTGTTTCGTAAAAAATATTTTATTTTGGAAAAAAATGTAAAGCAATTGTAAGGTAAGGTAAGAAATATACGTATGTATGTGTGAACGGATTCAAGTGATATCGCCAAATCGATCAAATGATGTTGAACATAAATCCCACAGACTAGTGTCGGGGAGCAACATATCCAGTGCGAGGGCAACGGCGCTGCACTCACCAACCCGCCTGCCCCCCGTGGTGATTATAGGTAAATCTTTCAAGCATGGCATGCCAGCTCTGTCAGCTTTTTTTTATAGAAAGGCCTATCTGTAGACTTACACTAGTTCTTATGACAAATAAATTTATTATTATTATCAAGTCTCAAGTGTTCAGTAATTTTACTAGCTTCAGTGATCTTCAAATTATAGTATACACAATATCTTAGTGTCTAATCTATAAAAGCTACTGCTTGACGGCAGCAGAGCTGGTACTGCGACGGCAGGGCGGTGTCTACCGTAACCATAGTACTACGTAGGAGACTTACCACCGGAGTAGTATAAAATGTATATTTTAGTACATAGCCATCACTACCTACGTTTGTTCTCTGTTAAAGAAAATATTGTTAAAGAAACTTTGTTAAAAAATGCTTACTGTAAAATAAATAATTATATTGAGGACATTGGTGTGTGGAAATAACTCTTTATCCGAAAAATTTTGAATATACATTAGACATTTTATTAAATTTATTATAAATAATAAATGGTATTGTAATATGGCGAATGATTATCTGGGAAGGTCTTGTTTTTTGCGACCAGATGTAGATTTTGACGTTCATACGAGGAAGGACTTTAAACAAACCTAAATAAAATTAAAAAAAAATGATTAAGAGTTTTATTTATTTCTAACCACGCCTAGGTGACTAGGACTCCTTGGAGACTATGCCACCAATATATTTCACAAAAAATCACTTAAGAAGTCATTCCTCACTAAAAACATATACCTTAGGTATATTTCACATCCAAGACCTTCGTTTATTGGCAACCAGGTCTTGGATAAACGACCTGTTTTACTATTTTACAACACATTTTATTTATTTATACAACGGACTGACCGGTTTCGCCTTACAGCATTTTCAGGGTATAACCCAGCCACCTACCATTGTTAACCATTGTGAATCTAGTACAAATGTTAATAATAGTTGCCAATATGGTAAATTTTCTCCAAGTGATGTTGTCACTCAAGTATAAATTACATTTTACATTTATTTATAGTCCACACAAGTTTTCTAAGTCTTTCAGTAATTGTTCCGATTCTGGGTGCTTGTCTATGTGCAATTTACGTATGTAAAATGCCTCCACAACAAAGGAGAAGTTCCTACAGTAGGAGTGTCGTTTTTTTTAACAAATAGAGAAGCGTAATAACTTAATACTTTCAGAGGGAAGAATTTGGCCATATTTTTTTTAAGATATAACATAGATATAACAACAGTATTATTTTAATACTACGAATGAAGAGGTTAAAAGGCTGAAGGGAATAAAACATGACTGCCAGGCGCTCGTAGCTTTACAAAGCTTTCTGTCGGACTGTCTCATATTTTACAAAGGCAGCTTTGTAAATTCAGATTTCACGAGCGTATTTCAATGACGTTACTGAATCGAGTATGACGGGTGATTTATATTACAACCACAACATTGTTCCCATCTATATTTACTGAAGACTAGTAATCAAGAGAGAGTTCGAATTATGCGCTAAGGATTCTGCACTCTATAAGTTATTAAATGTTGACAATATTACATATCGATACTCTCCAGATGAGGGACCATATCCTTGTCCGCCTCGTAGGCCTCAATGAGGGGGAATGGAAAAGGCTTTCTGACCTTCCTTCTTCGTTGCCCAATTCTATGGCTCCGGATTGGTTATCAGCGCTTTACGCCCGCTCCCCTTCCGATACTAATTCACAATTTGTTATTGATTGATACCTACAGTCATCCAGGCCCCAAGAATAGACTTAATAGACCTGCTATCTGCTCTAAGATTGGCCAGTAGCTACCGAACGTGGAAGCCACATTTTTTATTCTTTGGTTCTCTTTGGAGTTCTAAGCGCTTACGCAACGAATCTTTACCTTTAGCCTTATAATAGCTGCTTTCGGCTCCACCTGTGTCACCAATCGGTCGTCACGACTTCGTCTAGCACGTACAAAAAGAGAAGTTGACATTCGGAGAAAAGGTGGAATATTCCCCTTTATCAATGCATGGCATCCAAGATTTATAACAAACTTCCAAATTAATTAAAGGAATTAAATACAAATTTATTTAAAAAAAGATTGCGCAATGACTCGAAAATGTTATTATAATGTTAATGAATTTTTGTTGGACCAATAAAATTTACCGAAGTCTGTTAATTTTATTTATCATTTGACTTCTGTTTTCTAATATTGACATTTTAATATCAATCTATTAATTTCCTGACATGTTTAATATTAATGATTAAATAATGTGACAATCTTTTAGCGAACATTTAAATATTTGCATACTCCGTTGAATAGAGTAGATTACATTGATCCTTTAGTCATAATCAGAGCAAAGAAATTTTTTTGAGAATATTCGCTGAAGTGCCTACAAAATGTCTTACCTTCATAACTAAAATCACACTAGCGCTTACTATTCAGCCTATACTTGATTAAGCTGATGCCTGTTATTTGGATGCTACATAGGAGCTACTGAATAAACTTGAACGCTCACAAAATCTGTCTATCCGTTTCATCTTTGGACTCAAGAAATTTAGCCGAATATCTCAGTTTCGCAGAAACACTCGATTATTATGTCTTCGTTATAACATCCTGTACAATCCATCCTCTCCGTCATATCTCAGGAACCTATTTTCCTTCCTACACCGTCCTGATGTGCCATGCAGATCGCATGTCAGAACTCTCCTTAATTTTCCTATCCATAACTCCAGTTTTTATTCCTATTCTTTTGCAGACCAAGCAAACAAACCTAACCGGTTGTGAAACTCACTACCGCCTACCGCAAGTTATTCCGTAACTATACTTTGATTTATGAAACTTGTAAAAGATCACTTCTTAGCATCCTATTAATCGAATACCAATTGCGCATTTACGAATATAAAATTTATTTATATATACATATACATTATTTAATTATATGTTATCATATGTATTTAATTGTATACATAATATATACTATTTATGTATTACAAATGTACGCTCAATTTTTACATTTCAATAAAATTTTCTATTAGGGTATGCGGGAAGAAATTTTGAATATATAGAATAAGTAGTGCCCTTGTACAAATACAGTTTTAATGTTTTTATGACTTTTAGTGTGTACATCAATAAATAAAAAAAGGTTTAAAAGTCTTTGATCCGGAACGACACAACAAATATTCAAATACAACGAATTGGCAAAATAAATAAACAATATAAGGTATATCGTTGTATGTACTTTCTGACATCTACAAACAAATCCATCGTAATTAATTAAATTGACTGTTCAAATTTTCAGGAGTAGCATTGTTTACTGACGTAACGACCATGAGGCACATTGCTTAAAGTAAATGCCTACTACTACTGCTTAAAGTAAATACTACATTCGATGCGCAAACACTCACACCGCATAGAAACGTAATTGACAACGTCTGTGCGCAAAAACATTCATTGCCAATAAGCAACCGCCGGAAGCTTTTAGAATTCCCGAGGTTTTCCGATAGAGACTATACTATTGTCACTGTTATTTTTTTTTTAAACCAACACTACCTCAATAACCTTACTTTGATTCATCATCCTCATTTCAGCCTACATTCATTGACTTCCCGCAACTCTGTCAGGTCATCATATGGGAGATCCTCCTACACTGCGTGTGCCTGTACAAGGTTTACTCACAGACCTGTCTTCCTCAGGGGTAGTCAGTTCTGTGAGCTATGTTTTTTTTTTTGGAAAAGACGGCAAACTAGCAAGCGGTTCACCTGATGGTAAGTGATTACCGTCGCTCACGTACATCTGCAATACCAGAAGTGCTGCAGGTGCGTTGCCGGTCTTTAAGGCCATTTGGGAGATGGGAGGGAAGAGGAGGGGAAAAGGGAGGGGGTGAGGGCCTCCGGTTACCTCACTCACCGAACGAAACGCAGAAGCACAAGATGCCTCTACTTCACGCCGGTATTCTGCGTGGCCGTGGTACCAATCCGGTCGAGCCGGCCCATTCGAGCAGCAGCTAAAGCCGCCGCTTGGCTCTACCACGCATGTGGTTTGCTCATTGCCGCTTCAGCTTGCCGATCCTTACGCCAAGTCGGTTGTCCTAGTTCTGCTGCGAAAATCGTCGTTGCAGATTCTATCGCAGAGTAACACCGAGCATGGTCCTATCCGTGGCATAGACCGGATCGAGGTGAAAGCTAAGAAGCATTTTATGGGCAAATGCTTAAAATTTTACATTAAAATCTCTAAAAAGATTGCTACAATCTGTCATAAAATTTAAAATCTAAAAGGCTTTACTATATAATAAATCAATACGAGTATATTGAGAACAATAATGTATGAAAATAACTATTACTCTGCACTTGCAAGTACATATCAAAGCACTTTGTGCCCCAGGCTACTGATATTTATTGATAAATCTGACATTTAAAAAAAAATATTAATGTACATTCGACAAAGAATTGATTTTAGTTAAAATTACATTGCGACATGCCTGTTTTGCAAACCGTATAGATTTTGATACGAACGCCTAAATTTAATAAAATTTTCTTTGACTTTGATACCTGAAAACTATATAGCACCGCTACAAAGGCTCTCGAAAACAGCAAGTAGTCGTAGACGCGACCATAGAGTAACTTATATATGACGCGAGTTAGTAGTGATAGCCCTCGCTTTCGGCGTACCACCGCCAAGAATGACGAGCCATCCGCTTTCAGAAGCTTAGCTGTAATTCCGTCCTCTCCCAGCGCGTAACCATTTTTAAGCTGTTTGAGAGTGGGCCTAATCTCGCTCAGACTGCCATCCGGGACGTCATTGGCATATTGACAGAATAAGCTTGACTTTTGGTTACAAGAGTGTGGTATAACAGGCGAGATGTACCTTAGTACATGATACTAAAACTATGTGTATCTACAGCTGTTCGTAAAATCTCTTGATCTCACTTTAAACTTGAACTCAAGATAAAATAACTGCGTCGTGTATGGCCATAGAAATTAGTCTACTGGGGATTGACAGCAAATAAGTGTTAAATACCCAGTAGGTTCACCAGGTTCATCACCTTTCAAACCGAGCAACCTTTTGTTGCTTTGGGATTGGCAAACAGAATAATTGGTATTTTGTAGAACCCGAGGTCCACCGAAGGGCTCCTCTGGAGTTTCAGAAGAGGCATTGGTAATCAATTACTACCACACTACACTACACTACACATTACTGAAACTCTCTTGCATACAATAACCTTGCAGCAATATCCCACCAAAATGATGGATTGATACCTTTTTTTTTTATTCAATGGTCCTGACAAACATGATACACAGAACAGTACACCTGATTGTAAGTTTCTATTACAGCCACTGGCCATCTACAAACAACTTCAAAATTTAAGGTTACAGATACATTGTCACCCTGCGGAGTAAGGAGGAATGCCTCACAGCCTGACACTGGCCCTATATTTCTTACAAACCAGAAAACAATGGAGGTTGCACGGCTCATTTATATTATATTTATAAAGGGGGTTCCCACTACCTACCCCGACAGCTCCTTGTCAGAAAACGAACCTATGATTTAGATATCTATTATGAACCACATTTTAAGATAAAAGCCATAGTAAAGGATTTCAATCTTACAATCAACCTGGTATTTGTCTCACAAAAACATCTTGTTACTCTTCAAAGAATATTTTTCTTTCACTCATATGAGGATTGTGCAAACAATCTTGGATCAAACACCTGAGTATGTGGAGACAGACTGACAATCTGTCCTCTCAGACTGACTGAATCCTTTTGTGAAGTACTTATATCTAACAACAAACAAAAAAAATCAGGAGAAATTTTAATATTTTTATTTTTTATGAAAAATATACACAAAAGATTCCATTTACATGTATGACCTTGATAAAACTTCTTTAATTTTTCTAACAATAATTTCATCGGCACAATATATATATTCACTAACAACTGTGCCCATTGATAAATTATTTTCAAAACATGTCAATGGTTTTGAGCGATTACAAGAACTATGGATAATTTTGCAACCAATGCTTACAAAGGCATTAGCATTATCAGCATTTACACCAGCTCCTGGCATAATTTCAATCATACCTCCATAATTTGTTATTAGAGTTTTTAATAGTTTAATAGCATTTGCATCACCTGCTGAAGGTTTTTGACCACTAGTTAGCACTCTATTGAAACCAAGTTGAATGATTTTCCCTATTGCAATATAAGGATTTTTACAGATATCAAATGCTCTGTGGAAAGTAACAGGTATAGGTTGTGCTGCAGTCAAAATCTTCAAACAATTTCCTTCATCAACCTCTTGACCGGGTAATAATGCACCAAAAACAAATCTATCTATATTCAATGATTTGTAAAGTTCTATGTCTGAGAGCATAGTGTCCATTTCTTCCAATGTGAAACAAAAGTCTGAGCCAGGTCGGCATCTTATCATAACATTAACTTTGGGCTTCTGAAAATAGAATTATAGAATAGAATATTATTTGTCAATAACGACATAGGTACAATATCATTTTCACTGACTTATATAAAAAAATTACCTTGGTCAAATTTTTGCAGTTGCATTGGGAACAAGTTTTATATATTTCTTTTTTGCAAACAATATTGTCAACCTGAACAAAAAAATGTATTATCATTAATTTACAAGATTAATGACACTTACACAAAAAATAAGTATAATTAAAAATACCAAACCATTTTTAGTATCTCTATAACAAGTCCTGGTGAAGGAGTTAAACCACCTTCTGGTAAAGAGCTGCATACTTCCAACTCGTCAGTTCCACCATGAATTGCATTGATTGCTGATTCCAAGCTATCAATACAGACCTCCAGCATCGTCGAGAGCATGCAAATATTTTGCTATAAGCTGCCGCCCACGACTACGTCTGCGTCTTTTCCAGAATGAAAAGTAGTCTACGTCCTTTTCCAAGTCCCAGGCTAGTAACGCTTTGTCAAATTTCATTACGATACGATTGGTGTATGGGTTTAAATGTGATGAAGTAACAAACACACAGACCGCACAGTATTACCTTCACTTTTATATATTAGTGTTATATATTGGCAAAAGTACTCGATCACATGAGTATACTCGATACTTTTGTAGCGATGCCGAGTATGACTTGATACTTTTTACGATACTCTATTATTTTGTAGTAGGTATCTATAAAGTACACACGTGTAAATCGTAATCGTACAACACATCACTTTCATAAGATAAAGTGGTGCCATGCCAAATAAAACAGTTTGTATAAACACTACTATATTATATCTCTATTTATCATCTAATTATACCTCGGTTTTACGTTCTATAATGTTTACTTTTATTATGTACTTATTTTATCTAGGTATTTACAACAAGGTTTTTGTTGTCTGTGATGAAACTACTTCTGGCGGCAACAATTAATTCTTAAAAACTTTCGAATAAAGATTGGTTTGTTAAACAAAATTTGGTAGCTTTAAATTTAAAACTGATTTAAAAAATATTACTGTTACGTTATTTTTTTAACATTTGGATGACTTGTGAAAGAAAAATGACACCGCCAGGAGGTTCAAGTGAAATTTGCTTCCAGAAGTTGGCGATGTGTTATTTAACTGTTCCTGGGACATCAGCTCTGCTTTCCGAAATTCGGAATGGATTAAAAAGTTCAAGAGTAAAATAAAAAAGACAACTTCTTTTTTGTCAAATTATACAAGAGAATATTGGGAAATTGCAAAAAGTCACCATCGTCATAATCGCTTCCGTAGACATAATCACATTACAAAAAATCAACAAGTAATAACGATATTATTTGTTTTTTTCATTTATATTATAAGGTGTGAAGAAAAAGTAGACGATACCTGAGTAACTCGGATAATACGTTTCTCTGTTGCCGATTCGGTTATCGATAGGCTATGTACACTATATGTCAACAGTGTTTAGCAACCTACCAATGTTAAAGTGATATAATAATAATTATCTGTAATAAAGCTAATCAGTCTTGAAAACTTGTTCAAATATGTCGACGGTAAGAGGATAGTCAACTTTTATTAAAGTCCTGTTAAACTGATGGCACCAAAACGATTTTTGGCCATTGATTGAAATTTTAATTCAACAATCACAAGCTTGTGGGGGGAAGGTGCTAACACCTACCAATCACCGAAGGCGGCGGTGACCGGTTATGTCAGGATCAACATTTAAAATGTTGGACCGACTAAAGACCCAACGGTAGATATACAGTTGGCCCGCTGGCTATGGCAACTTCAGCGGTTAGCCGATCGTGAATTCAGATTCGCGATCAGAAAGCTCAAAAGTTAGTCCAAAAATTCAGTTTACTATTTATTTATAATAAATATCCTTTTATAAGTCACAGACAGAGTAATACTAACATACGGAAACAGCAGACAGTTTTGTGCTCAGCCCTGGAGGAGTGAAAGCTTCAAACGCGTGTCAATATATTATTTTATAAAAATATATTAAGATTTTATTGAATATAAAATATTACAAGCATACATGTAATGTAAGATAACATGTAAATCTTTAATATTTATCGCTTTTCGTAATGAAAATCGCTCTTTCAAGCGAACTATATAAACTTGTTGATTGATAATACCTCTAATACTTCTTTAATATATTGTCCGGTGCTAATTACTCAACTGAATCGTTTTAGCTCTGTCACGCGATCACGTGTTAAAAAATATGTATATCCTATACTATAATTAAATACATTCGTTAATTTACTATGCTTTATGAATATAGCGCCGTAGTCGATCAAGGGCCTAGATCATTTCTTGTGGATTGGGACTATTTAAGCTTACTTTTAGATGCGAGGATAAATACATCCTAAAACATAACATTGCCGTTGTCAGATACACTATTGCCATATAAGACTCCAGGACCGAAAAAAAAATACCTATATACGTCAATCAATCAACGTCACGTTTATTTAATTTGACATTACGAGATACTAGCAAAAAGGACACGCGAACGTAGGCAAAGGTTAGCCTTCGTTCGCTTTCTTAAATTAGGTACAGGTCTCTTTGCTTATGCCAAATTTTATTAAACAAAAAGTATAATATAATCTCTTCAAGATATCTTTTAAATCTTTCATACAACAATAAAATAAATAGTCTCATATGATTTTTGTTGAGGTTATAATAAATCTCGGTGCCACATATTAAATGAAAGTTTGTTTAATTTAAATTAGATGTATGGATTTAATATTTAATTGTTGCTCTTAATCTTCAGCAATTATGTCTCGGAATAAACAACACGAGGAGACTGATAAACTTACTCGTATAGCGATCGTGAACGCTGATCGATGTAAGCCAAAACGATGCAGACAAGAATGCAAGAAAAGCTGCCCTGTTGTTCGTATGGGCAAGCTATGCATCGAGGTAACGCCCAACGATAAGATCGCTACAATATCTGAAGAGCTATGTATTGGCTGTGGTATCTGTGTCAAGGTATGCTTACAAACTTTTATACAACCGCAATTATCGTATAACTGCAATATATTCATCATGGCGGCGAAAGACAATATATCACCCCATTTATCGAGAATCATACCAACAAACAAATGTTAACAACTCATGATTATGTTTCCACATAAGAAATTCCATTGTTATGATATGTTAAGCGATATTGTATGACGAACATCTGTTTCGCCTAATACGACCTGAACATAGTTCTTACTCATGTTAGGACAGCGCTGCCATATTGTTCATGATTTGCTTCTAACTCAAAGTAAATCATTCACTAAGTTAGCTGGTTCAGCTAGCTTCCAGGTTTGATGTTTTCTATACCATAACATAATTTGGTTAAAAAGTAATTGCAGTATTTAAGCTTATTACCTACGTAACACTTTATTACAAAACGACTCATCTCCTCATTTAATACATGAAAGATGCTTTTGCTGCTTAGTGTACATATGACACTGGACTGTTACATTCAAAATGTGTAATATATACTGTACATACCTTGAAATAATTCATTAAGAAGAATTTATATGAGGAAATGTAATGACTTTTCTTATAATTAATACTTTTTTTACAGAAATGTCCATTTGATGCTATCACAATCATTAACGTCCCTTCTAATCTGGAAAAGCACACTACTCATCGCTATTCCAAGAACTCATTTAAGCTTCACCGTCTACCAATTCCTCGTCCAGGTGAAGTATTGGGATTAGTTGGTCAAAACGGAATTGGCAAATCTACTGCCTTGAAGATCCTGGCTGGTAAACAGAAGCCGAACTTAGGTAGATATGCAGTAAGTTAAAATTTTCACTGTATTTTCTGTTTACATTTAAGATCTGCTTTTTATAGTTCTCTTTTATTTTCCAATTACTGTGACAGTATTTAACAATCTGGCAGTGTCAAAGTGAAAAAAACAATTTTCAGATGGAAATCCAATTGAGCTAGAAAACTTATACAAGTATAAGTAAAACAACTGTTAAACAATAGTCAACTTTTACCAAAGACCTGTTGGACTGATGGTTCGATTTTTGATCATCAAACTGAAACAGTTTCAATATTCTGAAACTAGATACATTCAGAGATAAAAAAATTTAACTTAAGACACAACTATAATGGTTTTTGTATTTGAGCCTAAAGTGTAATAATGATCATCATATATTTTACAACAGACAAGTTCGGTTTTTATAATATTTTTGTAGAAACCTGTTTAACCATAACTGAACCAAACTTGTCTAATGCATAAATACTTGAAGAGGACAATCATATTGTACCTTCATCTCTATATAAAGCTTAACATTGTAATATTCAGTAATAAAATAACATACTTTAAAACCTTTATGTTTCATTGCTTATTTATATATTTAGGATCCTCCAGACTGGCAAGAAATCCTGTCCCACTTTCGTGGCTCAGAGTTACAGAATTATTTTACCAAGATTCTAGAGGATGACTTGAAGGCTCTCATCAAGCCTCAATATGTGGATCAAATTCCTAAGGCTGTAAAAGGAACAGTGGGACAATTACTAAATAAAAAAGATGAAAGGAAAAACCAATCTCAAATATGTGAAATGCTTGGTGAGAATTTTTAAAATGTTCATTTAAAATATTTTTTTTTTGTGTTCTCTTTATTTAATACAATGTTAACAAACTATACGCGGAGTGTGTAAATTTACAATTGTAGACTGTGTTAGATAATTATCAACACAAATTTATATATAAAAAACAGATGACTGTAATTAAGCATTTTATTTAAATAATTTTAGAATATCATAAGAATTTACGATATTATGAAGGTTACTTGTGTGACATCTGGGGTACTCTCCCCAGTGCTGTAAACCATTAAAATTTTTATGGCTACAATTTAAATCTTTTAAGTTTATTGAATGATTAACGAATTGCATTTTTTCAGATTTGTCACACATTCGTGATCGTGAAATTTCTGCATTGTCTGGTGGAGAGCTTCAACGCTTTGCTTGTGCTATGGTTTGCATCCAAAATGGAGATATCTTTATGTTTGATGAGCCTTCTTCGTACTTGGATGTTAAGCAGCGTCTTAATGCTGCCCGCACAATTCGCTCCCTAATACACCCTGATAAGTATGTGTTATGTTATTAGTATTTTAATGAGGATATATGAATATATATCTTCATTAAAATGTTTTTGTGCAATTATACACAAGAGGTCATTTTATATGCTTCTAGCATACTGTTGTATAATATTCAAATTAGAAAATAAAATATGTGGGAAATGACAAGGGAAGGGAATCACTGGATCGTACCTCATTCCATTAGCCAACTTACCATTTGCATTCAACAACATAGTATGGGATACTGTAACTCTTCCTTCACTGTTCAAGCTACACTCCTCTGGAATGCCCTTCTGGATAAGGTCAAAACAGCTCCTAAAAGGAACACATTTTAAAGATATTTTTGTAAAGTTTAGCTAAAGAATTGTTAATTAATTTATTTTCGCAGTTTTATTATTGAAATCTGTATTTATATATCTATTTATCAACGGGACCCAGATCACAGATCTTAAGTTAGAGAAATTTAATTTTTTGCAGGTTCATCATAGTGGTAGAACATGATTTGTCTGTGCTAGATTATTTGTCGGATTTTATATGCTGCTTGTATGGCCTACCTGGTGCTTATGGAGTTGTGACTATGCCTTTCTCTGTTAGAGAAGGTATGTAAAACTGGTTCACCAGGTCTTATTATTTTCTTCTTTATTTTTCAATGTGTGAAATTCTGTCTCTTTTTCTTCTAATTTATTTTTAAAATAATATTACATAAAAGTAAATAAAGAGCACTAATTTAAATTAAATTAATAAATAAAATGAGAATGAACAACAAATGAAAGCTAAATTAGAGTGATTTTAGGTATTCCATAATTACAATTATCTCCTTTGTAACTAGACATTTCAAAAATGTACTCCAATTGACACCCCTTAATGCATCTTTGTATTACACTTAACTAATATAATATATATGATTTGTTATAGGAATCAACATATTCCTTGATGGGTTTGTACCCACTGAAAACATGAGATTTAGGACTGAATCACTAGTTTTCAAAGTTGCAGAGTCTGCTACTGAAGAGGAGGTAAGTGTGTGACAAAAATTACCCAAAAGCTCATAGTTCTGTTTAGTTTTAGTATTTTTGACAGCAGTTTTCGTATATATATATGTATCCATTATCATACATTGTACATTAAAAATTAAGACAATTATGGTGCAAAATGAGTTCCGTGTTATTTATTCATTTCATCAGCTTTCCTATAATTTTGTTTGATTTTTTCATACAGATTAAAAGAATGAACCACTATGATTATCCTGAGATGTCTAAAAGTATGGGCGACTTTCACCTTAAAGTGATGCAGGGTGAATTCTCTGATTCAGAGATTTTGGTTTTGCTTGGGGAAAATGGCACTGGGAAAACTACATTTATCAGAATGTTAGCGGGCAATTTGGAGCCTGATGAAGGTAAGTTATTTTTTTACATTAGAATTGTGTCCAAAAATCCTCCCATAAAAAACTTTCATATGGGAATAGAATTATTATAGCTGTGTTGTATTGTGATAGATGGCTTATTAAAGCCTATTTAAAGTATGGTTGTAATTGGAGGGTATTTAAAACAACTTCATCAACCACTGCTATATGTCCACACAGTGGACTACACCACACCACATTGGGCACATACAGATAGTCACAATAGCCAATCAGGAGGCTAGAGGTTGACTCCTCGTCTGTTAATTAGTAGGGTAGGTGCAAACCAGTTTGCCCTTGGTAATAGAAAAATAAGAAACTTGTTGAACTAGAACACTTAAATTGTTATAACCACTTATCACTATTACCTATATATACGGAGTGTTGCTAAGTGGTTTTAAAGAATAGCAGGATTGTGAGAAAATATCATTTGTATGGAAAAATTAATATAATGCTAGAGAATTATTATTTATTATTACTTACTAATTTATGGAAAATTAACACATGAGCGAAGTGGAGCTATGTTAACATACTCATTAAAACTACAATCATATCTATTAAAACTACAATCATATCTATCTAAAAAAAAAATCCAATAATTGACTGAAACCAAGATTTTTTATTGGATTGGGATGACAAATGGGCTAAGCTGTTGTAAGAGGCTACTGAAGCCCATAGACATCTGCAAATAATTTATATAGAAGAAGGTCAACCCTGTGGGCTAAGTGGGAATGCCCCACAGTCGGTAATTATACTGGCTCTCTATATATACCTTTGAAACTAGAACACAACAGTAGTTGCTTTGCTGATGTTGAAGCTTTATAATGTAAATACTTAGAACAGACCTAAGCATGTATTGCCAGTTACTAGACTAGTCAGTAAATAGTTCAATGGGTAATGCATCGCAGTCTGCATATTCAATTTACAAAAAAAAATATTTCAGATTTATTATGATGTAAAGGAATACATTAATGATACTAACCCCAGGGATTCAGTTGATAGCTCCCCAACTTTTTTAAAAGTTTTATAGTAATAATACACTGTAAGCCGTATCCAAAAAAATCGTCACAAAAAAAAAGGAGAAGGGTTCTTTCATCTATTTCTTCTCCGTCAGAGGAACGTCATTGCGATATGGTGATAGATTAAAAAATTGTGACCTTCATCACGTGAAGTTAATTTTCTTTTCTATCTCGAAGAATCTGTATTTTTATTTAGTCACATCTGTCCAGTTTTCACAACAAATTAAGGTGGCAGTGAATTTCCAGTGTTTGACAAAAATAACATTTAATCAAAACAATGGAATATTTATCTTGTAACCCAAGGATTGCTAAAACTTCCGCTATAACTAATAGGTATTGGTGTACAGTTTAGAGTTTCGTAGTGAACCACTGGTGCACCAGCTTTGAAATTATGTTAATTTATTGTAATCATTTTTTACTTTATTTCGATTTTGTGTTTGTGAACGCAAATATATGTGGCAACACGATTTTACGTATTGTCAAAACAGTTTGGTACGGCGGTGTCGTTAGTTGTCATTTGTCAAATGTTTTTGACGTTAAAATCGTGTCATTACAATTTACAATAAATATTACTTTAGCTTTCTGCAAAGTGATTACATTTTGGTGTGAAAGTGAAGTTAAAATAACGTATTATAAGTTATATAGTATGTAGGATATTTAAAAATATATGATGACGTATCGTAATTGAGGTTATATGTTCATTGTAAATCTAAGTGAATTGATGAACCTTATTACTTGCAAAAGACTTTGGTATGGCTAGAACGGAGCTGTTCGATTTGTTTTTTCATCCGGTGTTTCAAAAATGCTTAAAGCATACAGAATCTGCAATATCCAATGAAGGTGTTGTTTAAATATGTCTAAGTGTGATTTAATTAATTTTCTACATACTGTTGACTTAAAATTGAACAAAGGCTATTTTTAAAGTTAAAATTAAAGTTTACATTTATTTCTCAGTCCACTGCTGGATATATCCAATGTCTTCCAAAATGATACTTGAAAAAAGTATTAGTTTTACAATTTAAGGTTATAAGTAAAGAATTCACGAATATTCTGGGTTTTTATATTTAATTTGACAAATTAGAACAAATTTCTTGATGAGGATGATAGAATCGAGTAGTTACTTCTTATGTCTTGTTCACAATAATTATTATTCTGCTACATAATGTTATTCCATATGGTTAGTGGTCAAACTTAAAGTGGTGGAGAAAATGCAATTAGATTGTGTGTATGTGATATTCTTCGAATTATATATTGCTACATGGTCATTTTAACATTTTACTTAGGTTCTGGCCAGTTGCCACAGCTGCACATTAGTTATAAGCCACAGAAAATATCACCTAAATCCCAGGGAGTTGTCCGGAATTTGCTGCATGACAAAATAAGAGATGCGTATATACATCCACAGGTAATATTATTCTTGTTTATTAAATTATTTTATACATTTCTTGTTGATCATTTAGTATATCCTGCCTTTATTTTATCCCAATAACCTGCCCTTTTAGGAATATTAATGATCAAGTAAAGTTGTTCAATTGTTCTCATTTTCATAGCACTTTCCTGCAATACTAATCATTCTTTGCTAGTTGTCATACAATAGAGTCTATCTACTTCGACTTTGACTATAATTGCCAACTGTTTATAGCTATGTAAATGTAAAAATTATTTAGGCTTCATACCTATAGCACTATGAAAGCAATTTCATATAGTACAGGTATGGTTTTGAGCATTTAGAAATTGCTTTGAGCAAATTTGATTACAATGATCTTGCTAGATTGATTCACACTTGAAATTTTGTTTACAATACCTATGCAAAATAATATCTCCTGCCCATGCTCTGAGCTCGACTTGCTACCCTGTTCAATGCATGTCAAGCATGTTGTGACAATTTAATTCACATGATGTATTATTAAATCAGAATTTATGGCATAAAACAGAAAAATAATTTAATGTTGTTGTTTTATACATTGTGCAGTTATTACAACATTATGTTGTCAGTCTCTTAATGGTTGCACTATCCGGTTTCTGTTGTATATATTTTCTTACAATTTTAAACAGTTTGATTTCTTCTATCAAGAGATCATTAACAGGATTCCTCTTTTATATGCATTGGTTTCTGAAACAGTTTAACACAATGCATAGACCTTTGTTATCTATTTTATTATTACAGTTTATAACTGATGTAATGAAGCCAATGAAAATTGAGGAGATAATGGACCAAGAGGTGCAGAACTTATCTGGTGGTGAATTGCAACGGGTTGCATTAGTGCTATGCTTAGGAAAACCTGCTGATGTGTACCTGATTGATGAGCCATCTGCGTACCTTGATTCTGAGCAGCGTTTGGTTGCAGCTAAAGTTATAAAGCGGTAAGTAGTTATCAAACATTTAAAACTTGACTAGACAGATGAAATAATTTATAGAATAAAATATATAGGTTTGCTAAAATACTTTTTGCTTAGCTCACCAATCTGCCTGCACAAAGTGTTATGAGAGCATGGGCATATCCCATGCATGCTACGTTAGCTTTTGGTGCCGCTTTCTTGAACAAGCCTATATGACCATAGGCTTGTCCAAGAAAGTAGTGGACTTACAGGCTGATAAATATGAATATTTTTTATTTCTATTGTTATTTATGATAAGTTTTATTATTGTTACTAATAGTTATCAAAATGTTTGGTATAAAAACATTATGATTGAGATAGTCTTGATTCCATTTGTAAATAGAATGTGCGAAGCACGAGAGCCGATTATTTATTGATGGAATAAGAGCCTGTTGAAATATCTTAAAATAACATCAAGTAGTGAAAAAACAGCATCAAAGGGATAAATTTATATTTAAATAATGTCAACAGGTTTATTCTGCACGCCAAACGAACTGGTTTTGTTGTGGAGCACGATTTCATAATGGCTACGTACCTTGCCGACCGAGTCATCGTGTTTGAAGGCACACCTTCTTCATGTGCAACTGCACATGCACCGCAGTCACTGCTTAATGGAATGAACAAATTCTTAGAGCTGCTTGGTATTACTTTCAGACGTGATCCTAATAACTTCCGGCCAAGGATCAATAAACATGCTTCGGTCAAGGTATAGCTTTAATTGATGTTCAGTTTTATTTATAATTATTGCAGTCTACAAAAATTCATACCTTACAAGCTTTGAGATCAGCCTCTGTATTTGTTAATTCAACTTGGTTGGTGCTAAATGGGATCAACATTACAGATTACGAGTTCAATTCCTGTACAAAACAAATATTTATATGGCATACAGATGATTGTTCTAGTGGATGTTGCATGTGTGATTTGTGTCTGTAAGCATGCATGATTTCAATAAAAACTTAATGTTTTTGTTAAATTCCAAATCACAAAATTAATAATATGTTTAATTATATAACCTGAATAGAGATGGTTTTAAAAGATACTTTCTTTTGATAGCTTTATATTTTAGTTGCTAAATGTAACAATTATACAAAATTTCCATTATGTTGTTAGAAGATATTTTTTTTTAATTATGGTTACGAAAAATCGATGTACTGACGTAACCAAAAATTATTATATAAAATGAAAAACATATAGCCTAATTTTAAAATTGTACATCTTAAGAACTTCAGAAAGTAAACAAACTGTAAATTTAATTTCTTATTATAATAATAATAATTCTTATGGGAGACTGGGATTGATTTCATGATAATGAAGAAGCAAAATTCTGAGTGTTGTTTTTTGTTTTATTTACAGGACATGGAACAGAAGAGGGCAGGGCAGTATTTCTTCCTGGAGGACTAAATTAGTGCTGTATTTATATTAGACTATTGTAAAAGTCACAACAGAGATTGCCTACCATCAGTGTATTTCAAAATTCAATAAATAATACTTTTGCAGTCATTCTGGGTAACTTTGAATTATGATTGTACTAAGCTACTGTAACATTACCCTTATCTATATATTAGCTTTGTAAATCCAGAGGCCTAAAATGACCATATGGTAAAGATATGAAGCAGCTTTATGTATGAAGAAAAGTATGTTTCTTCCTGTATGTATATTATCAAACAAAATCTACAGCTTTTAAATAAAAAACTTTTAACATGTTTATTATTTCATAAGGTAATAAAAGTTTTACATTTCATATAGGCAATTCATAAATGAGACAATTATTTAGTGTTTTAATTATCGTTATTGTGTGGGTGAGTGTGTACTTAGCCCTTCTAGTGTCAGTTCTAATATGACTAATAACAACAGAATTTCAATTGTTTCAAAGTTTTGTCATGTGAAGTGATATGCATTGTTCCCCACAATATTCCAGGCTTTCGGCGTGTATGTGAGTAAGTGTGTGTGTGTGTGTATAAAATGATTTTTAATGAATTTAGAAGGCTTTACTTTAAGTTCCCGTTGCTATTATAATGAAAAGTATTAACATGTTTAATATTTTACCATATTAAAAATATATATAGTTATATAAAACTAAAAATATATTTACAAATTAGTGCCGAATTGTTATGATATACTTCACTGGTTTAAACAGTTTTATAGTTTTTTGCTTACTACTATTATTTGGGAAACATAAAATGTTTAAAGTACAGACAAAACAAATACTAATAAATAAAGAAAGAGAGTAATTTCATTTATTGGAGCATGTTATACAGCAATAGTAGAAAATATAACAATGAACTAAAAGTCTCAATGTCTTTCAGAGCCTATTTTAAGTTCCGTTTGTATTCACTGATAGGGCAACTAAATATTTCTATTTCTAAGGTGTTTATTACATAATAAAGGCAGTATAATACATAATAACATTGAAAAAATCTTAATATTTCTTTCAGTATAAGAATTGACTTATTAACCAAGTAAAAATAGTTAACTGTAGTTAGAGATTTTATGCAAAGTTACAATGATTTTCAGTGTTACCCAGATTGATTGTATTGTAATAAAATCAATTTTACACAACTACTGCATACTTTATTATAAACATAAATAAGTAACGTTATTAATACATGAAAAACTGCATTATACATGTATAATGCAGTACCAGCACAAGTACTGTACTATGCTATGCTAGAAATTTTATGTTGCATATGGCTGTCAGAATTTTTAAATGTCTACTGCTCCTGCTGGTCACAAGATCAACCCTACTAGGCCCTATCATTATTTAGTTGGTTTTTACATTTTGGCCATAACATGGGTAAGTGATCTGTATAACTATCTACTATCTTGTGGGTATTTTAAAATATGCTGTTTTAAATGAAAAGAAATTGATTGCCATATAACAACAAGAAAATAAGACTACTTAACATATGGATCTTAATACAAAAGAAATGAATAAAAAGTGACTCAACTTTTGCAGACACGGGATAACAATCCCATGTAGCTCTGGTTTTAAGGCACTGTTCACCCGGAGATGTTCTGTATAAGTCGTGATAGTTAAGCTTTAGCTTGTATCCCTGTCGGAGTAACCGTAGGTTAGTACCAGTTCGGAGATTCTCAGGTATTATTCAAATTATAGGTTTCCGTTACTTTTGGAATTATTGGTACATTGGATACAGGAAAGTGAAGACAATGTTCTTTGTGTCTCTGCTAATACTTATGCCACAAAGGGTGTCGAATGTTAACTTACAGATGTTACAATTCTTAATTATTAAAATGACTTTCGAATTCTTTGTTACTTAGTGGTTACAATATAATTTTGCTTGTAATATACATTCGTGGCCAGCAATAGCCAAACCTATCCCATACTCCCCAAATGGAACAAAGCGAGTTTGTGAGGGAAGTTTTCTTACCATCGCATTTTTGATATTGTTCTCCATTACTTGTTTGTGGGATTTGGGTGCAGCAAATTAAAACTGAATTACTGTATGCATTCGGTCGCCAAAGTCTTGTTTATAGCCAATCATCATTTTCAGTGTATCATATGTGACAATTTGAAAAGAAACTTGGTATATTCCATTTTATACGTATTATATTCTTTATAATAGTGTGAGGTCCTTCGGCCCTTTTTGGTTCTTGCCATCGCCGTACTAAATAATAAAAAGAACAAACGAATAAATCATGAAATAGAGGAGGTGGGAGAATTAGGAGAGAATAATTAGTCTAAAAATGCGAATGCATGTGTTGAGCTCAATAGACACTATTCCAAAGGACATTATATATCGATCCGATACCGAGTATCAGAGGCGGAATGAACCGGTGTAGCCGTTCTGTGCTTAAACCAAGCCTATGATAAAAAAATGTGACATTATAAATTTGTTATTGATCTCTTCATACTAGTAATATGTTTTTACTTCGTTACTGAATAGATAAAGCCGTGAGCGTGCTCGATTTAATTTCGTACTTACAGTGCCCGAGTGATCTGGATAGGTATATATATATATATATATATATATATATACAAGAACATGAAGAGTAAGCAATAAATAAAATAAAAGCCATATGATGCAAGGAAAAGTAAGTATTAAAGGAGAGGAGAGATAATGAGAGATAAATAACTATTTAGGGAGGAAGGAAGTGCGCTTTGACCAGCCTTGTCAAAGACATGTAAGAGGGAATATACCACCTGCAGTGTTGCCCCAGTTGGCGGAGAGTCGAAGTTCTAGAAATTCTGTGTGACTCAGAATAAAAGAATTGCTCTATTCTGTACAGAGTAGATCTGTTGAACCAGAATCTTGAAGTTTGGCATAAAGATTTACCACAACAACAAAGCAGCTCACGCCTGTAATGACTCACGGGGTAGGCAGAGGTGCCATTACTTCCATCGGAGTTAACTATACGCTATTTGTTCTGTTATTGATTATACAGTATATAAATGCATAGACGACTGCGTGCCTTAATACCATTTTTTTAGTTTGGCTTAGTCACTTCTCTTATGCTCCATCTGTTACCCTTCCTCCTACGTCATATTCTGGATCGAATACACCCAATTATTATATCGTCACGTTACATGAAGGTTAAGACGAGCGAATGTCTGGGTTTACCGAACACTTGCGGTACTGTAATAAGCACATCCTGCGCAGCTGACAAATGCCGGAAGTATTCGGATTAGTCCTTAAAATGCATTCCTTTAAATCCGCCAGCCATAAAAAAATGGTTTTGCATGCAGACACTGGGCTACTTAAAAATCTATATAATACATTGAGAGATAGAGATACTCTTAGATACAAGAAGTTCACATAAACGTTTTTCTATTTAATTAACGTATATATTCACGCCTAGTTCCCAACGGGGTAGGCAGAGACAATCTTCTTTCACTTGCTACGGTCCTGACATACTTCTTTCGCTTTTTCCGCTTTCATCAATCTTCGCATGCATGCTCGTTTGTTTACAGTACTCTTGACCTGGCCTTTTTTCAGAACGTCTCCGATTTGATCATGAAATGTTCGCCTAGGTCTTCCTTTCCCGACTTTACCATTTACACTCGCCTCATATATTTGTTTCTTAAACCTACTTTCATTCATCCTCTCCTTCATTCTTTAATTAACATTCTTGGAATATATTATCTTTCTTCTTTAACAGTATTTCAATAGTCCACTACTGGACATTTGTAGTAATCGCAACGCTGGGCGGGCGGTTGGCCATATAATATATCAGATAGTATTTCCGAAGGCCATTCGATGAAACTTACGGGATGAAGAATGGCAGTTACTCTTGTTCCGCCACAGGACGAAACTTTCTTTAATATTCTAAAGTGTCCCGGCAATGTGAAGATATGTATTTTGTGTTATTACTTAATTATTCAATTAATTTGTAAATTGGATGACTCAATGATCATCCAATTTAAAAGTTAATTGATTAATCCGGTATCAGTAGCCACCCTGTTCTCCGCATCAGCTGGAAGCGCCAAACTAATGCCCACACCAATGTCGGATAGGCTAGAACTGCCACTAGGGATAAGATAGGATTTTTTTATAGGATAGGCGGCAAACGAGCAAGCGGCTCACCTGATGGTAAAAGATTACCGTCGGCCACGTACATCTAAAACACCAGAGACCGGCAACGCGCCTGCAGCACGCAGGTGCGTTGCCGGCCTTTAAGACAATTTGGGAGATGGGAGCGAGGATGAGGAGGGGGAAGGAGAGAGGGCCTCTGGTTGCCTCACTCACTGAACGAAACGCAGAAGCACAATACCTCTACTTCACCCCGGTATTTTGTGAAGTCGTGGTGCCTACCCGGTCGAGTTTGCCCATTCGACCAGCAGCAAAATCCGCCGCTTGGTTCTCTATTTTAGATACTCCGCCATTTAACGAAATTACTATAACAGGTATGGCCTATGGAGGTGACCACTTTAGCTGGTTACCCGAAAGTGGTCGAAATTTATCTGTATCAGGATATTTTTTTACCAATCCCCTACGGCGTAGCACAGTACAGCGTAGGTACCTACTTCCTAAGTCGCGGGTCTTTGATTCGTATCACAGCTGCAATCATTATTTTTACAACATTGAAATGAATTCATTCTGTAATTTGAATTTATCGGGCGCACCAGATCGTATTACTTAAGTATTCCATGGAATACCGGAAGCTGCCTGAGCTTGTGCGAAGTCTTGTGACATTAGAAGTAGTAGGGAGTAATTATATCATGCCAGAATATAGTGACCTTACAGTATCTATTTATAGATATTACATAAGTATTTGTAAAATTTGATAAAAAGAATCCACCTAGGAAGGTAAATCCCAATATGGGGTTAGATTGTTATACATCTATAGATAGGTAATCTAACAATTCCTCGGAACTCGCAATTTGTGTCATTATCGTTGTTTATTCATGAAGATGGCGATGACACTGATGATTCATTTCAACAATGAATTCATATTAAAATCGTGAATAAGATCGATGACGACGATATTTGTTTATTTAATGACGTACGAGGAAGAAAACTAACTCATTCTTCCAGCCTGTTTTATTATATAAAAATGTTAATGAGAATTAAATAAAATTAAAACAAATCCACACCATCGTCTTGTTGCAAACTGGTTTCAGAATTTCCAAAGTACGTACAAAAAAATTATAATTAAACTCTCACCTTAACTTAGCTCTTATCACCAAACCAAACTCCTGTATTAACTATGTATATAAAATATTCATTTCCTTTGATACCTATACGTAGTAAGTCTTATAGCCAATAAGACTTAATAAACTGTAGTGCGAAGTAAGTCATTGGTCGTGTGGTAGCGGAGTAAGAATCTGCCACCCCCTTTCTTCCCATGGGTGCCTGAGGAAAATGTCATGGAGACTCGCCACCCATCACTATATATAGTATTCCAGAAAATGTGTGTCACGTAATGGCATTGTAATGTATGTAATACTTTACATATTGATAAAAATATTTTTTAGGAATATTTCCACGTAGTGAAATACGAAATCACTAAGCATATAATCGCTACGTTTAAGAAATAAAAGGATTCCAAATTCATAAGAAGTTTAAGATCTAAAAGCCGGCTTTCCAATGTTTGCCGGTCGCGGTGCGCACCAGTCCGCGGTGGCGTTGCCCTGCCCGCCCGTGCGATGACATCATAACTGGTGAGATTACGTGGCCATGTCAGGGGTTGGTACAAAAAAAATTATTTAATTGTATGAAACGTCCTTTATCATCCATGTGTGTTACCAGTATTACCAGTAGTAGTGTTACCATCGAAATATACTGGTACCTTATGGTAAGTTTAATTAGTTCTCAGACTAGATACAATGGTTCGCTGCCAGTAATTGGTACTCCTATTTTCGATGTTCTATGATATGCCAACTTTCCATTGATATTCTTTGTGAACATGGTCCTTGATCAAGCCGAACTACTTATTAACAACAGCCACCTCTTGTACCAATGTGAATGATGTGATTGATTAAGACAAATATAATACAAAATAGAACAAATTTAAGATACACAAAATTAATGAGTTAATATGTTATCGGCTGTTTATACTCTGGTTATTGATTAGGGTACGTAGCAAAGTGTGGCTTAGTGATCAGCGTAACTGCCTGCTAATTTGTGACCAATATTTACACGCATTGTTTATTATACTCATAACTTGTTGGAGAACTTTTGTCATAGAGTAGTATATTATTTTTTGGTGAACTTATATACTTACGTGCTCGCAAAGTGTTGATGTAGGAGAAGAGGAATTTTAGAATGCGATGTAGGCGAAGCGAAGAGCCACCGGACCATATTCACTGCTGCAGATAGCGGACACGTAAGTAACCGATGCGTGGCGTGTCAAGCTGGAACAATCCCACGGGGGGGTTTAGGTCAGTGTAAGTTAGACGTAATCTGTCCTTGCCAAAAAAGTCTTGCCCTCAAATTTGAATTTTAATATGAATTAGTGTTAGTTACCCACAATTAGCGTATGTAGGTTCGAAAGAAATGTTGATTTAGACTTTATTACACTCCTTAATTAGAAGGCCTAGCTATGTTACTATTTTATAAACTTAGCCTCTTTTAGCCGATTTCTTGACTGCTCACACACTGCATGAGTATGAACTGTTGCGGTACATCCGCATGGTTACAACTTTCATTATTTTCTTAATAGTTTTAATGGGACTAAGGAACTGATTCACAGAAAGACTCTAAATTAGACACAAAATTGTAATAGTCTCCTGTCCTTACCACTAAAAAATTAAAAATCACGTAATCGAAGTCGCGGACTTTCTCTAGTATTAAATAAAGGAATTTGTTCAAATTGAACGTTTCCATTAATGTTAGAAAATTAATATCAAATCCGTGGAATATGTTTCAACAAAAATTTCCAAAGGTTTAGAATCTCTGAATCATGGAAGTGAGTGAGAGAGCGAACAAAACGCCACGAATCTGACCGACCTCCGTCCTCGTCCGGCGAGTTAGTCGCTCGCTCGTTTCGTTCGTGGTTCGTGTCGTGTTTAATTCCGATTACGCTCTAAAGTTGTACGGTTGGGTGTGACGCTGAAATTTTAATAGGACGAGTACGTAAAAACTTGTTTTTATTTTGTTTATTATAAACTAACGTGATAAAGTGCATTTGATTTACTATAATTGTATAAATAGCTATAACAATTTGGGCGGCGGCTACATGCTAATTGGTAAAATGCCGGTCCGCATTGATAGTAATGTAATTTTATTTTTAGCGCGGTTAGTTAAGTAAAAACCGGAGGAGTGTCAGCATAATAACATTATTTTTTGTTGTTTCAGCAGATATTCATCATGAGCGGACAACAATACTACCCGTACAAGGTAAGTTTTCCTCCTACATAAAGCGAGTCGTGGCGCCGGCTCTACTTTCCATAGTATCGATTCTCGGGAGATGATGTCATCTTTCCGGAGCAAGGTTGGCGATATACGACAGCCATTTATTTACGAAGGCAATGAGTAAACAGGTTGCGCTTACGATCTTTTGAATTTATGAGCATAGCGTTCACGATATAGTACAACCTTCATACAATTTTCTTGATCGACTAAGCTTGCTCCTTTGCTGTCTCAATATTAACAAACAAAAAGTGTCACGCAAACTAGGTACTAATTGAAAACTGTGAGCAGAGTAACAATCATTGACTTTGTTGCTAGGTACATGTGTATGTATCAAAGATTACCTTTATACATTTTTGCGTAATGCGTTAGTTTCTAGGTTCTCATATTGACGAAAAATACCAGAATTCGGAATATCCAATTAAAAAAAATCGATAAGCCTTTCCGTTAAAAGTACCTACTTATATGAATTAAGGATAACTGCTAGGTATGATAAATGAAATAATTATTAAAGTATTACTTCTCTTCTTCCAACTGAAAATTATTTAATATTTGTATATTTAAATAATTTTTTATAGAAAACTAATTGAAATGATATAGAATACCTACAATCTGTTGTATTTTATATATAGCTATTTACTATACTCTTATAAAATATTACCTATATTGCCATGAATGTTGGCACGCACACAGTTGCACTCACACGTCTTATCCTTCTCGACTTTTGATACCTGTGCAATATTAATGGAGAATAGATCAAATATAGTGCCGGACGCCGCCGTGTGGTATCGGCGCAAGAATCTGCCAGCACCTTTATTCTCGTGGGTGTCGTAAGAGGCGACTGAGGGAAAAGACTTGAAATCGCAATGACTACCAACAGATGGGATAACTATCTGAGCGTCTAAGGTGCGAAATATCAGGTAAAGCGATCGGCAACCCGATTGCCGAACTTGGCGATTATGGAAAATATTCTTATGCGAGAGGCCAATATCCTGCAGTGGACTATTTACAAGCTTTTAAGGAAAGGAAGTGCGGGCCGGAACAATGAAAATACATCCAGCCAGACCCGAAATCAATAATTGGTGTTAACAATTGCACAAATATTGACTTCGGCTGTGACTCGAACCCAAGATACACATCTCGGACGTCACTAAGTCAAGCAGTCATTAATTATAATAATAATAATTTAAAGAAAAACTACTAAAACAAGACACTGGCAGACCTTTTAACTTGTTGGACCATTACAGTGTACTCCCACGGTATACCCCGCGGAGCCCTTCGACCCCGCGGCGGACGCCGAGACCCTCCGTAAGGCGATGAAGGGCTTTGGCACCGACGAAAAGGCAATCATCGACGTCCTGTGCCGCCGCGGCATCGTGCAGAGGTTGGAAATCGCAGAAACATTCAAAACTAATTACGGAAAGGTATGCTAAATTTATATTGACGAAATATTTCATGTTTCAAATGTAATCATCACGTTACTACACAATTCAAAAATTAAACGCGTTTTGTGTTCTAAACTTAAAAGAAAAAGAAACAGAGCAGCCTATATTATATGTCCTACGAGCTACGAGTGCAAATGTTTTTTTAACTATACGTTAATTTTATACATATATTCTTATCTCCCAATTGGCGGTGCTCTGGGTTGATAGTAGGCTGTTGATGATGTTATTTCAACTCTAGTTGTATCCACGAATGTTCGTTACCTATTCGTTCATTATCTCGACACTCTATTGAGAAGCTTTAACGTATCCTCTGCACATGTTGCTATCTTAAACGTATGCTTAGACTTTGGAGGTGTTAATATGAGCTGGCAGTTTTGAAATTGTTTCGAGAGCTTTCTACGCGATTTTTTTATTTTTTTTATAAGAAAGGCGGCAAACGAGCAAGCGTGATGGTAAGTGATTACCATCGCCCACGTACAGCTGCAACACCAGTGCAGTACTGCAGGTGAGTTGTCGGCCTTTAAGGGTATTTAGGAGATGGGGAGAGGATGAATAAAGGGAGTGAGCCTCCGGTTACCTCACTCATCGAACGAAACGGAGAAGCACAAGATGCCTCTACTTCACGCCGGTATTCTGCGAGGCAGTGGTACCAATGCGGTCGAGCTGTCCCATACTAGCAGCAGCAAAAGCCGCCGCTTGGCTCTACCAAGTAAAGATTTCGATAATCGAGTCATGTTTCCGGTGTGATTGCGCATGTGAAGTTATGTCGGTTTCAATGCGCTGATCATGTACAACGCTTAGATGATGCAAGAACAACTAAGACTTAAACTTTGTTGATCGGACAGCTTAAAGAGTTATGCTCTGACAATTTGTTAGCCAAGACCCGCAAAGGGTTATAGAGATAATAAAGATGATAATAATAACGATGACTTATTTATGGTTTCGGGATCACAACTTTCTGCCTTCGCGCAAACAGAGGCGTCAATTTTTTTTTATATCATCCAATCTTGATTATACTTTACGTCCACTAGAGTTAAAATGTCATTACATAGACACTTTGACTCCCGTACCAATAATTTGAGTTGTAACAAAATTGGCAGCAGGCATAGACCGCGTTTGTTAAGATTACAATCATTTAAGTACCCGTCGGCTTCAAGGTGTAAACCTTGAACAGTTGAACGTCACTTTGGTTAGCTTGTATAGCCTTGAATAACTTCGTTACTCATCGTTGAATCATTGTTCTCCTAATCAAGAACTCTAGAATTTTTCCCGTTGGCTCTAAGTTATTCATACGTGTGTATTTTTTGGACTTTTAAAAAAACAGCGACGCATGAACTCATGACTATTAACTACGGAAGTCTACTGTACATAAAATTATTGAATAATATTGAAATTTAAAAACAAGATTATTCGTGTAAAATAACATTAGTAACTTAACATTAACAATAATTAGGTAACAAATCTTGGTTTATTTTCTATTACATCTCAGTTGTTTTCTTTGTAAGATTGTTTATCTTATCATCACCATATTGACTTGGCACAACGCTCTTTGGTACTCCAAAGAGCGGTCTTGTTAGTGTTGTTTCCATCTCAAAATAAATTTCGATTTGAAAACATTGTATTATTATTGGGTTTTTTTTTATTAATAAATGATAAGCAAAGTTTGCTGACTATCGTACTAATTAAAGTTTTAATTAAACAAAATTTATCCGAATGGTATGTTGATGATGGAATTCTTGATAGACTGGTGGTAAATGCCATTAATTAATACATAAACAATACGCCATTACCTACAAATTGGAAAATTAAAAAAAAAACAGGACAAATGCGAATCGGGAATAAGAGACGTTCAACGGACGCGTACCAAAACATTCGAAAACTCTCGATATGGAATAAAACGATGATGATGATGATATTAATTTATCCCTAATGGGAAAGGCAAAGGACTTTAGTCCATACAGCCAGGTCTGATGCACGTCTACTCTGTTCCACGTCTCAAACTACCTGGAATAAAATGAGTTTTTGTATGACATTAATTTTCAGTATCGGAAAGTTTCGTCGTTCGAAAATATTCCTGTTCGTCGAAATTTATGGTTTCATATTCTTTAGCGTGGCCTGTCTTCAGTTTTTGTTGTGTGATAATAGGATATGAGCATTAAAGATGGAGCAGATAAAAGAAAAGATGCGAGTAGAGAGAAGAAAAAAAATCTTGATTTAGTACATCCCTTTTTGAGATACAGTCATTAAAATAAATGATACTAAAAGCCAACTTTTAACGACGATAACTGAACGTGAAATCCATCTTGAAAATACCTATCTAAAAATAAGATTGGTGCACCGTTTTGTTACATGATTTAAAAAGGTTTTGTTTCTAAAATATTTAAATCCACACATTTTAAATATTTTGTATATTAATGAAAACAGAGAATATTAAAAACCAATGTTTTAAATATTATATCTCTGTTCGCTTTACTGTCCGAACCACTACTTAAAATTACTAAACAATAGAGATGCGCCGAATATTCGCTTAGGATTCGGCAAATTTTGTGATATTCGTATTCGTATGAATACATTCGCTTCGATACTAGCTGTTGGAATCAAGATTCTAGGTCGCATCTGATTCTTTCAATACAGATCGAATGTTATCAGCTGTGTAAGTTTTAATTTGCAGAACTTTATGCTGAAGCACAAAATCCTCGTCGAGATAGTGCGCAGTAATACTTGAAAAGCTAATTGAGACTATACCTTCAGAGATCTCAGAAATGTGATAGTATTTTTAAGTTTTCCATAAATTACTGGTAGCACCTCGTCACACATGTATTTACTGCCAGGTAGTTTATATTTCAGCTTCTAAAGATATAACTGCCTATTAAAACCTACTATTACGAATTTCTTTTCATCCTAGGTTTTTTTCACTGCCACTGCCCCACTTGGTAATAAATGCCTCCTCTAGTCTCTGTTGTGTCATTTGAGGTTGTGACCATTCTGCACTAGATCTCGCACTCGAAATATTGGATAATACTATCCATAACTAACCCTCAAAACAAAATAATGATGCACTATCGGTGAGGTTTTGGGGCTACGCGAGAGTGGTGGAGGTTAGGGGAGCGGGCAGACAGGGGGCGGCGGGTGCCGCTCTCGTTCCGCAACCGGTCGGCGACATGTACAAGCCTAAAGTGGCGCCGAAACAGCAGCATTCGGTTCGGTAAGAATCAAACCGAATAGTATTCGATATTCGGCAAAAATCACTATTCGGCGCACCTCTACTGGACAAGTATTTTACAAATAAATAGGTAGTCTCGAAAGCTCACCCACCGAGATTCTATTACATATTTGTACCGATGATAGCCGAGTGGTTAGGGGATCTGCTTTTTAATCAGGAGACACGAGTACGGTCCTCTATGTGGAGGGCTCGTAATATTGAGTTTTTTCGAAATCTATGTACAATTTGGGACCTTGACTTAGACACTAAAACGGCGACCGGTTCAACACCTGTCATGTTGTCCCAAATAAACTCTGGCGAAAAGACCCCTGACCACTTCAGTATTGGGTCTCTCATATTTTCTATAAATTCTTGTTATTTACACTATCACAATTAAGAAATAAAAACGTGTGAAAATTACGTACCAAAAGCGTATCTATCTTTATCGTATCTTTTTGTTATTCGTACTATTTTGACACATAGTATTTAGTACTCATAGTCATCTGTTTCCAATATTTCTTATTATACATAATGTTTACCAATAACCGGTGATCCTCGTATTACTTATACTAAAAACGACTTAATTTAATACGGATTAAATAATATGTTCATATTGTACACTAGAAGTACCTTGCTTTACTCGTACGTATTTTATTTTATAATGAACAGCTGTTAATGGGGTTGTTGCCACGCGATTAATGGAAGTGAAGCGGAGGGAGCAAACAATCCAATTTTCTGAAGTGGAGTCATATTACTTAATAAAAGCTTTTACTTCCATTAATATTTGCGGTTTCATCATCGGTCTTTAGTTTTACGAATAATAAGTTATCCAATTTACCAAATATGTATTACAGTTTACAGGATAAAAATTTGTTTGTAAAATTATAATGAAATCATTAGCTTAAAAAAATATTTAATTCGACTGTTTAATTAATACGTGTCAAATAGATTGATGATTCAACAAATTCTTTAGAAATATTCGGGATAAAAATTTCGGGATATTGTTTCAGTCAGACGTCTCATGGAAATTTGGTAACGATCCGACAAAACCTCGGAGATACCTACTGCGCGGAAGTCTGTTTTTTTCAATAAATAATAGCTTTTATTTTAGTATACTTTAACAGCATGTAAATAGTCCACTGCAGGACAAATGTCGGGAGAGCCCTACGAGGAGGTTTTGCAGTACCACACCTTGCAAATTAGACGCTGCTGCTCGTCACCAGTTCGTTTATTTTTGGCCTGGTATGTTTTGAGATGGCTCTCCTATCTATCGGTAGCCATTGCGATGTTCAAGGCTTCTTCAAGTCGTCTCTTACGACACCTAAGGGAAAAAAGGGGGTAGCAGATTTTTACGCCTGTACCATAACATTCATGATCATTTCTGTTCTTTAGTAAATACTATACCATAAGAATAACTAATAATAACGTATATTTGTTATACTCATGCCTATACCTAGATACAAAACCAATAAGGTGGAAAAAAAATCGAATTCGTATAAAAATCACTAGAGTTTTTAATGGTTTTCTCTTTTTCTTCTTTGGTGTTATTTCTGCATCAGTTCCTTATTGACAAAATCATTTTAATTTCGCGATTGAAGTCATCAAAGATTACCTCATCAAGTGTGCGACCAAAAATACGTGTCCTACAAATATATGTACAAGCAATCTTAATAAGCTGAAAGGGAAAATGGAATTCTATTGTTTAATGCGTGCCAAACGCAGTGGACAAACATTTGCAGTCTGACAATCTGACATTGGCCATTGCAAGCCATGTCAAGAATAATGCTGTCATGACTATTCATAATAAGCATTTGTTTATAATTGTGCTCACGGATTTAGAATATACACTGAGTTAATTTAAAAAAGCAAGACCACGCTATTTTTAAATATATAGCATGTTTATCATCGTCTAAAAGCTATCTTCTCCACTTAGACGCTATCGCTATTAGCTGTATTATCGGTCTGTGTATTATCGTTCCGGCTGTGTATGAGATAAATCTGGTAATACCAAGACCGATGACGGTGCAAAAACTGCGGTAGAAGGTACAACGATCACCAATTTCCGTTTTCATGTCGCATTCCCAATTCTGAATGTGTAACGGACTAGTAGAATCAAAACGAAGATACTAGAAGATAGAGAACTTTACTATCCCTATAAATTATTAATTACCAGTGTTGATATACCAATACAGTGTGGATGTAGAAACAATAAAACGGATACATAATCGAGGTATATACAAATAACAAAATTCAATAAAAACACGGCCTCTCAGAGTTCGCACTAAAAAGATGTCTCACTAAAATATGAAATGCGTATGTTTCTGCCTTATCTGTATTCTTTCCCTGGCATTTTTCTCTGTAAACTTACATCAAGCATATTTCGTATCATTAACACGGGACATGAAGTGATCGATGACTTCTTATTCCATCCTATGCTATACATTTATGATCATACTGCATCCTTTTCATTCAAAATAACTTCACATAGTAAAGTCTCTTCGTCTTTTATCGTCGCATATTTGCATACTACAAGTACTTATTTGCATATCCTAATTTTATTTTAACAAAATTATTGTTACAATCGTGGACATTACGATTAAAACGAGTTTTCATTTCTGTCAATTATAATTTCTAACTATAAATCCACAAAGTAATTGGTAAATGAACGCCAGATAATTCCAGCAGTAAATTTTTTAATTTTCGCTCGCTGGAGGCAGAGGCTCTTTTGATAACTAGCAGATGTGCACGTACAGAAAAAATCGTATGCAAAGAGGAATTTAGCAATTGTATTTGACAAAATTTTTAATTAATATCATACATTAGAAATGATTTAGCCGGAGATAATTTCATTTAGTCCTATTAAACTAAATAATACTGTACAAAATCAGATTTTCAATCTCAATTGTATAGTAACAAATCAGTTCTGCCAAAGACTTCTGGACAAAGCCTGTGGTTGGCTTTTGTACACAGAAATCTTTCAGTAAAATGATCTGAGTTAAGTCTTATTGGTGTAAGACGATGTACAATACATTGTATTAGTATTGTTACATTTCTCTTTGTGACTTGATGCTAGTCATGGAGCATATCAGAGTGATACATCTGCAGCGTATTGTGCGAAAGATTGTGAGTCAGTGGTTTTATAGGTTCCATTGAAGACTCATTACCGCATCGTTTGCTATTCACACACGGAGCTAGTTTACAACACAAGGACGTGTACCTGATTATTATCAGAACGATCGCAGTGTTAACGAAACATTTATAGATGTCTGATTCATTAATTACGAAACGTAATTAAAAAGGCTGAGTTTTTATTGTATCATATACGTAGATACATATACGTCATCTAGACCCTAGGAATCCTAGGGACTAGATTTTGATGACACCATAGAGTAATAACAAAATACGGGTGTGATATATCTATGTACTTAAATCAATAATCACATATATCTATATATATAAAAATCAATGTTTCTTGTTCCCTTAAAGACTTTGAAATCACTAGATCGATGTAGCTACATTTTTTTAAGTTATGTTCGACTAGATACTGGAAAGGTTTCAAAAAAACTTTTATATACAGTACTATAGTATTTACTACTATATAAATAGTATTTAATATATATCCACTTGCAAACATTAATATAAACTGTACGGCTTGCCAGCCCTCAGCTTCGTAGACGTCCCACTACCAACTAGGAAAATACCGACGATCAAAGCATTCTTCAGGGAAACGTCACGGCGCTACTTCGAATCGGCCGCCGTACACCCTAACCCGCTGGTGGTAAACGCCAACAAATATTCCCCGATATTAAACGCAACGGTGCGTCACCGTCGCCCGCGTAACGTATTAGACGACCCGGAAGACGTAACAGCACCGACAGACCGACAAACTGAACCAGGTTCGGTTAACACTACTCAACCTGTACACACTGTACATACAGTTAGGAGTAGAGTCACATACACAATCCCCCGCCGACGCGTAAGAGCGTATCGTGCAAATCAAACACCCGCGTACACACCTTGCACCCGGGATTCAGGGCGGTCCTTACCGCCCATTACTACCGAAACACCACGACCGTCCGAGACGAGGCCCGAACCTCCCTCGGACGGTCCTTAGATTGCTTACCATAAAGAGGTAAGCAGTAGATGTACTCCTGTACATCTATTTAAAGCATAAACGCCCGCGGCCTCAAGGCCGCAGGCGCAAACCTATGAAGCTGTAAAAGCCAAAACGGCTAACAGCAATAACTTCATCGAATACATATATACCAACTAGGCTATCGGTCTATCAAATTTAATGAGTCAAGCAGTTTTATAACTTTGTCGACTAATTATAGGATATAGCTTGCTGTAAAATTAAAAATTTCATAGGACATGTTTCTCAATATTTCTACGTATGTTTATTTATGTCATATCATTTCAACAGGACCTCATAAGCGAGCTGAAGAGCGAACTCGGCGGCAACCTAGAGAACGTAATCATCGCTCTGATGACGCCCCTCCCCCACTACTACGCCAAGGAACTCCATGACGCAGTTTCCGGACTCGGAACTGACGAGGAAGCCATCATCGAGATTCTCTGCACACTGTCCAACTACGGCATCCGTACTATCTCAGCTTTCTACGAGCAATGTGAGTGTATAAGTATTATTTTATATTCTACAAGTTTTCGACATCATTAACATTACAATAAACTGTAAGGGAGTCTTGAAATAAATAAAGAGAAAATTAAACTAAGTTTATGATATTTTGAAATAGCAAATATTACATTTCAAAGATTATGAAATTTACTTTAATTATATCGGAGTGGCATCCTCGTACCGTCTGAAACAGTGTGTTACAGTCCCGCCAGATAAAGAGTCTAAATAGAAATTAAAAATCAAAACTCGCATTTGTGATACTGCATTTAGGACTTTGCAGACTAAGTGTTTAAAATCTTAGTATAGGTATGTATGTACACACTCGTACTTACAACAATGGCATTCCTCGACAATTCAATTCGATACAATAGCAAAAAAAACGCAGACAGCAATATTTATGCGTTCCGATGCAAATGATCACTTACTCGCTTCGATATAGGAAAACACGGAAGCTACGAGTGGATATATATTGAAATATAATACACGAATATTGCAAACTACTGTACTAAGAATTTTTGTCAGACATGTTGTTTTTCGGACTGATTTAGATTAAGATTTACTGACAAGATATCAAGTCCACACAAAACATCATATTACTAGGCGGTAGACGCTTTACCTGACCAGGAATAGCAGTGCAACTACTGTTAAGTGTTCCGGTTTGAAAGGTATAGAGAGTACTGACTCTTTTGTAGTGATAATTACGGACTATGTGACATTTATTAATCCTCAGGCATACATTAATGACAAAACATCTGTAAACTTCTTCGATTCAAGTTGTTTGCAGGTGTCCAAGGACATTTTTCACACCGAGCCTTTATAAAAAATATCATCAACTACAACTCTTTGAATTCCACTGCTCGAATGTTCCCTATGCTAAGATTCGCTGCTAAGGTTGCAGTACGCGCCCCACTTGACAGGCGAATTCGCGATTAAAATGCGGGGTATTTGGAAAACCGCCACAAAATCTATTTTATATGATATTTCCCCTTAGTCGACTTTTACGGCACCCATGTGATGAAATGAAATATTAATATCTATTACAGTCACCACACAAAAGATCAAAACTTAACTATGATTATTTGAAAAAAGACAAAAAATCATTTTTAAACATTCTTAAGAACTCTTTAGAATTTTTGGAAGCGAAACTTTTACCATTCAAACAATAGCTGTAGTCTTCCGTGTGAAGCACCAACTTTTACTGTTGTACGACTTATACTATACTGAACTACTTTCCATGTTTTCCGTTACAATATTAAATACTTACTTTTTATATTACCTAATTGCGAACAAAGAGATTTTTATTAAGGTACTCTAATACCATTATATTTTTATGTAATTATTATCTAAAGATGTTAGTTATCTTTCCTACTTTTAATCCTATTCATAATGTTCCACTTAACCGCATTCAGCACGAGTAGTTATTTTTTTTAAATTACACTGGTATAAAGCTAGCAGAATGCAACAGAATACGTGATATGCCAGGTAGTTGAGGCATGCATGTCGATTTAGAAATAGACCGAGTTGATTTAGAAATGAAAGCTTCGCTTCTTCACTACAATTCACTTGAAACTATTGATTGACTGTGTGTTTTGTACATACGTCAATAGTATAAATTATTATTGATAGGTGGCCATTACGAACCTCGACCACAGACCTCGAACAACCGCATTGTAATATTCTTCCTTTAAGTGCGTGCTTTCGTTTTATTATTTATGTACCAAAATATAAATAAACGTAATGAATGTAGTCTTACTTACTGTAGTTATTAGGTCAGTGAAGGGCCAAACGCATTAGTATTCGTAATACTTATCGTACGTACGTAAATCCAACAATGCTCTTTTTCTTTACTAAACGGTTGACGCAAGCAAATGGTCGCACGGGTGATTAAAGCAACGGAGACAGTTTAAATAAATGTCGGACCACACATCGTGTAGTATTTCACATTTATCTTACCGTTGTCTAGTTTTTCCACCATCACCACTAGATAAGTTTTAATTACAGAATAATAGTTGACTACATTACCTATTCCTATTTATTATATCCTGGGATTAAAAGTTTATAGGTTTAATAGTTTCTTCACTCATAGTTGAAATCTTTTATTTTTCGTAATTCACAATTGCATGGTGATTGACATAAAGACAACTGCTTGTGAACTTGTATGAACAGACCTGCGAACAGATGGTCAACGCATTCGTGTTCGTATATTCACATAAGGGTTCCGTTTTATAGGTATATCGTACTCTACATAACATGAAAAGTTTATTTTGTGTGCGTGATTCGAGTACATGATATCGTTGTAGGCATGATAATGAATACTTCATGCAATTCGTTTAACAGATGTAGGTACAGAAGTCGAAGTAAGCAAAGCAATTAAGGACAAACACCTGCATCAACCCGCTTGCCAAGCGTCGCGTTAATGGCAAATTATGCCTGTGGGAGAGACCTGTGTCTAGTAGTGAACTTCGAGTATGTACAGGCTGTTAAAGAAAAAAGATCACTAGCACTACCTGCACAACAAACTACTGATATCTATTCGAAAATATTTTCGATGTTAGTTTCAGGTTCCTCCTCCGTCCTAAGGCCCTAAGAGCCCGCGAATTTAGAGCTATATCTAGAGAGTAGTATTGTCTGCAATCTCGAGCTGATGAAGGAGCAGCTCCCCACTAGCGGTCATATTTATATTACGAGATAGTTTACCCAAATATTACAAACTCAATAAGTATTTCAATATGACAATAATAATTTCATTACAGTGTACGGCAAGAGCCTCGAGTCCGATTTAAAGGGCGACACCTCTGGCCACTTCAAGCGTCTGTGCGTGTCGCTCTGCATGGCTAACCGCGACGAAAACCAGGGCGTAGACGAGGCCGCAGCGAAGGCCGACGCCGAGGCGTTGGCCAACGCTGGGGAGGGGCAGTGGGGCACCGACGAGTCCGTTTTCAACTCTATACTAATTACACGCTCCTACCAGCAGTTGAGACAGGTGAGTAAATAATGTAAATGACTGATCAACCGTAACACAGCGCTCGAGTAGCAGGTTAAATGTCACGGGTTCTAAGCTAATTAATTTAGAGTTAGGGTATGCAATCGATGACTTTGTTCTATATACGTATAACCTTAATTTTGCTATTCTATAATTATAACGTTCTGGGTTCGAATCACCGGCGAAGGCAAAATTTGTGCAAAGCTCAAATGATTGTGTTGCGTCTGGTGTCAATGAAACTACATTAGTAGGTACATAGTTAAAGACTCTACGCACACTTACGCCACCATGACATATCCTGCTCAGTTGATAACTGCCGATAGTATTCGAAAGTTTTTGCGGGCTCGAAATCAGACAGAAGTAATATTGATGTATTTGGCAGCTGCCTATAACTGTGTGAAAAGATATTCGTTCAATCTCGAATTCTAAAAATTTTATATATAGGTATATGTTTATTTTCGTACCTACCTAGTGGATATCGCGCCAACGCCATATTTCGTAGCAGCTATGTGTGCGTGAGCATGTATATACTTTACAATGAAGACTTAACAATGAAACGTTATAAAATGTATTTACTTAAGTATCAGCTATAACCGATCCTTGATATGTTGTGCTATTCGCGATTTATTTGACATTTATCATAATTGAGTTTTACGACACCAATTAACTTAACTTGAATAAAATGTAATACAAAATAATAAAACAAAAACAATATTAAAAAAGGGTACCTATTTTTAAAATAATGTAACCTTTAATAATTTTTCATAAACATGTTGATATAGAAATGAATTAAACTCTTCTAATGTCATAAGTACTAATGTGAGTCATGTTTTGATATAATTTTTATTGTTTCAAAGTTATGACACGTGAAGGGTTAATAACAGAATGATAAGGCTTGCCATTATAGCATTGTGTTTTTTTAGAAACGTAATCAAAATAATTAAGGTCGAGTTTACGTAATTATCTGATGTCTCAAATATTTTAATTACGAATTGATTGCTCCAGCGCCGATAAGGGATGCTGATTGATTTACGTTCATAGTGAGTCACAATTACACAATTCAGTAACTCGTTCGGAATAACCTCTGAGTTAGCAGATATCAATAATTCAAGGTAACATCGAACGAACCACTTGAAGAAAGTATAAAATGATTGCAGATCTTTGCCGAGTACGAGGCATTGACCGGCAAGGAAATCGAGGAGACCATCCAGAAAGAATTCTCTGGAAGCATCGAGAAGGGCATGCTGGCTATTGGTAAGTACATAATTCTTTCTTTTCTTTCTTTTTTTACTAAAATGTTATCTTCCGCTGTAGGAATTTCTCCTGTGTCACGGAGGCAGTTTACATACATGAATTGCACATGGACAAACACCCAGACCGGGATTAGTATTTGTATGGACTACAAATAATAGTCTCGTGCGGGAATCGAACCCGCGACCCAAAGCGCCGCAGTTAAACGCTTAGCCACTACTCCACCGAGCCGTCAATTAGCTTATGCTTTACAAAATTATAGGAGCGGAGAAATTACAAATTAAGAAAATCTTTACTTGGTAGAGCCAAGCGGCGGCTTTTGCTGCTGCTAGTATGGGACAGCTCGACCGCATTGGTACCACTGCCTCGCAGAATATCGGCGTGAAGTAGACGCATCTTGTGCTTCTTCGTTTCGTTCGATGAGTGAGGTAACCGGAGGCCCACTCCCTTTATTCATCCTCCTCCCTCTCCTAAATACCCTTAAAGGCCGGCAACGCACCTGCAGCTCCGTTGGTGTTGCAGATGTACGTGGGCGACGGTAATCACTTGCCATCAGGTGAGCCGCTTGCTCGTTTGGCCCACCTTTAAGTGTCATAAGACCGATATGACTCATAACAATAGAATTTCGTTTGTTTCAAAGTAATAGTAACAGTAAATGTCTTACACTAAAAACTTAAAGTGCAATTACTTTACAATTTTAGTGGTGCCGGCAACAGAATTTGAACCCAGTGTTGTCACTCGGGCACTAAGATTAACTACTACTTCAGCCTGTTTTTGTCCCCTGCTGAACATGGGCTTCTCCAAGAAAGCGAAGTCAGCGTAAACCGGCATAAAGTTCTTGGAAAACTTTTGCGCCCATACTGACCAAGTAGGGTAAGCGAGTTATTGAGCGCAGCGCTGATCGCACCATCGCACCAGTGATATAGACCATAATTGAAACGTCATTCTATTTTTGACATTTGTTTCAAGGAGAAAGAGACACAACGATGTTTTAAACATTTTTAGCGCTTATTGTAATTAGTGAGATTTGGTGCAAGTCACCCTTAATGATGCTGATTCTAAAATCGATTTTTATTAAAAAAAAAAGTCCGCATTATGGTTGCAGTCAAACGTCGCATGTGAAATTGATGACTATCGATTGTTACCCATGTTGGGCACCGTTGTAAATTGTTATACAGGCAATGCAAAAAACTGATAATGCTGTTCCGCCATATGTCGAAGTTTTATAAATTGAACCAAACTCGAATTGTGTGTTTACAATATAACCCAAAAACACGTTTCTAGATCAAATATTAGAAATAATAACGCTATCTCATATTTGAAAGTGCCACACGAGGGCCAGTGCTCTCAAGAGATTCACATTAAATGTTGTGACGATTTATTTTCTCAAAGTTGAAATCTAGATCCATTAAAATGTCATATAGATACCAAAAATAACTGCGAGTGTTCCAACGTTTATACGCAGTGCATTATTGATGTATTGTTGCTGTTTTATCTAAAATCATAATACGGGTTCTGTCGCCAGCATCAAGGTCATGTAATCAACGCATACTAGGAACTTAATGCTCATGCGACCTTGTACTGACTCACTTTTTTAGAACTACCCAAATTGTCACGATCTAATCAAACAGTCACCTTTTTTATTCGTGTAACAAGAAACAATTTAGGATGTAATTTTGTACACAGTATTATGTTCGAGTCGAAAATTGTTTATGAAATTTTTAATTGAGATTGTTGACGTTGTAATAATCTATATATGTTTAGTATAGAAGAAGTACGTCTATAGTGGTATAGTACATACACACATGTGTGTTAGCGGTGTGGAAGACATTTGCCAACGTCGTCAGCGTAGTTTGGATAACTAATGAGAACAGCATCAGCCAGAGTAAAACTTATGTTCTTATCTACCCTCATTCGTTGACTTTTATCACCTGTCAGGTCTGGCATATTATTTGAGATGGGTTTTATTTCTATCTCTCGGAGGCCGTTATGGTATTTTAGAAACTTCTTGCAAATAGTTGGTCGACTTTTGCAATGGTTTATTAGATTAGACGGCAGATTATAACTACGTAGGTTAAATAGAACTCTCCATTATGATAGTCTTGGATCCACCTTTATTCTATTCAAGATACTAAGCATGCTGGCTTAAAATAAGCCGACTGAATGAAAAGTAAACAAGATTCAATTCAACGTTCTTCGCTGAATTCTACTACACACTCGTATACTCAATGGTCCATGTTTAAAAGTTGGAAAAACTGTAATGTTTTGTTTTCAGTAAAATGTGTGAAGAGCAAGGTTGGCTTCTTCGCTGAACGTCTGTACTATTCAATGAAGGGATTGGGTACAAACGACAAGACTTTAATCAGAATCGTCGTCAGCCGTTCCGAAATTGATCTTGGCGATATCAAGCAAGCATTCCTTGAGAAATATGAAAAGACATTGGAGAGCTGGATCGCGGTGAGTTTAATTATCTATATCGCTGTCACTGACATTACATAACCAATCGTGCTTCTGTTTTTTTTTATTTGTTTCGTGGCATTGTTTCTCCATTGTTCAAATTCACACGAAATTCAGATTAACAAAGTCATTAGAGAGTAACGGTTCCAGACTATTATTCTTTCACTTGTACTATACTAACAAACATCAACCATGGCTAAAATTATTCTATGTGGCATTACCAATCGTAGAACGTATTTACCAAAAAATCCCAGTAGAGATTTGCACGTAAGTTTGTAATTAGAGAAATCGTAGATTTAAATTGAAAGATATACGCATGTGAACGCAACTAACAGTATATTATGAATTAAATCAAGTATAAAGAAGCTGACCCATTATTTCACAAAATCCATTTATAATCAATTTTATAAATTATAACACTTGTTATTAATCAGTATGAGGTGCAATACAATCGGTCTCAAATAAACGTGCATGATAAATTCTTCTTAATTAACACAAGACTATACAGATCTCACAGATTTATAAATATCTTAAAGTTAAAAATCGTAGGCAATCATTAATGAACATTACGAATTTGATTTTCTTAAATGTCGTTAATTATGCCCCATCAATTAGTAGTTCCTACTAGTAAAGAGATAAAAAAATTATTGATCTGTTGAGATTGAAAATAAACTAAGCGATGTTTAGAATAGTGATCAATTTTGCTTGCAGGACGACACTTCCGGGGATTACAAGAAGGCTTTGTTGACCCTTGTTGAATAAAATGGGCTCAAGAGTCGGGATAACAGCGTTGCGTTACCTACTTACTGTCTTAAGTTATTTCTGTCAATTGTTAGGCTGTTAAGTAAATTTGGGATACCTATGTGAACATTGGATACAGAATTGTTCGATGTTCAAATAGGAAACTCATACCGGGTGTAAATTTTGTTCACAAAGATCTGTATATTTTGCTTGTTATTCACGGTCATTTTAATCTTCCTCGCACTGTAGCTAACAGCTTATCGTCACGAGTGCATGGGGCATGGTGAACCCTATTTGAGTGCTCGCTTTACAAGTAGTTGCCATTTTTTCAGGAGGATATAGGAGGCCCCCTCGGTGATCTCCTATCTACAATGTGTTACTAAGCCATCGAGATACATATTAACACTCAGTATAACAATCTCCAATTTGCTGTGTACCGAGTGATGTGAAATAATTATTTATATGTACCGTTGCATAACTTAATGGGTACCATTGTTTATTGCATTTCGAATATTTTATATTAGATTATTTTTACTACAATAATAAGAATCTTTGTAAGAATTTTGTAATCTCACGCTTGTTTGCATGTTATTTTAATAAAAATAAAATGATGGGCCAGTTTCTGTGTACTATTTTTTGTTTTACAAACGTTACAGCATTGGTATTTTCGATATTTGTTTACAGGAAGACCTAACGGGTGACTTCAGGAATGTGCTAGTCACACTTTGTGCCTAATCCTGCAAAATAATAATTTTTGTAGCAATAAAATTAATTAATTGTATGAGTTTTTGTTAGCTTTGCATGTTATTCCAACTTGGACGCTGTTACAAAATTCGATGTAATATTTTGCAGGATGATACGAAGGGAGACTACAAACGCGTGTTACTCACTGTCGTTTCCTAAGAAAACGCATAATATAAGACTACAGAATATTTTAAGAGTTGCCTTGCACTCGCAATGCTATGTTCCGATCTGAAACTGCCTTTACATTTGTATAACTGTTTATATGTAGAAATCAAAGCTTGATATTTTGTGAAAATGAGATATTTATTGGTGCTGTAGTTTTGTTTACAATATTTACATTGATTAAATAAAACTATGTATGTTCCCACTCGTGTTTTAATCAACATCCCTTATTCCCTCTTGTGTTATCTGAAAGTGAAACAAAAATGTTTATCAAACCGGTACTGGTACAGTCATTCACTCTCATGGATGAAGGAGGAACACAGTTGGATGTCGATATGTCTTAAAAATGACCCTAATGCATTTCATACAGGGTTTCCTTATCTCACCGCGCTAGGTAGGTGGGTTGGTGAGAGCAGTGTCGGTACTCACGCACGTGTGATGCAGCTCCCATTGACTAGTCTGTGGGATTAACTAAGCTGATTGGCCTTTCTGCTTCAAGGCCATCTCCAGATCCTTGTTTGTCACTCAGTGGGGTATATCAGGGACAGGTAAGACATTTGAAGAAAAAGATGGATCTTGATCTTGACTTTACGTCCTTTTATTTATCTTTATTGTTTATTAAAACATGATTCAATCAAATATTAAAAATTTTGTAATGGTGGCAGAATAACGAATAATATGCTAATAATAAATAAATACCTAGAGAAATAACCATTTTATTAATTTGTTAGAGAAAACTGAAGTTATTGAGATCATGGGTAAATACATGTATATTAGAGCAAACAATCTCTATGGATACCATACATTGCAAACTGCATCACCTAAATATTAATATTAAAACCACATCTATATATTAATATTGAAGGATTTATTAAAGGAGTCTTCCTAAGTTTGATTCTGGTGTAATATTTATATTGTCTAAAAAATATTTTACTTGCATTAATAGCATTGAAGAGGTATTTGGGTAAGTTAAGTAAACACTACAAAAATTTATAGGCCATCTGTATCTCGATACGAAAGATTAGATAGTTTCGCGTTATGAACACGATAGCCAAGACTCTAGTTTGATCCTCTATGTGGAGGCGGAGGCACATGAGTAAAGAGGGTAAGTACCAATGAGAGAGAGAGTACCAATTTTTGAAACCAATAAACGGTTTGTATCGTTGCCTTGGACACTAAGACCGCGACAGGCTTACCGCCTGCAACGATGTCCCCAAGAAGCTCTGGTGGAAAGTTGTTTAAAAGGACTAGACCACACAGATATGCGGTTATGAGAGATTATTTATTACTTTAGTTTATACTCAATACATATCAACATTCTTATAAATAAATGCATGATTTATTATTAATATATGCAATTTCCTTTTTTATTTATAATTTATTTATTAAACCAATTTTGATTCAACTTTGTATCCTTAACGACCTTACGTTTTTTAATAAGAATCATAATTAATGTACATGTTTCATTCATCTTGTTTATTTCATTTGCGAAAAGTAGTGTGGATGTTGTATTAGTTATTTTTTTGGTCTTAAATACCGGTTTATTATCATAGAATCTGTATTATAAAACACCAACACATTAATTAAAGAAATATTTTTTTTTTATTAAATCCTATCGAGATCAAAAGAGTAGAGTATTTTGCCAGTAAATCAAAATTTCCTACCTAATAGAAAGATACAATTGTTTAATTACCTTAAATGGCGCGACAGCCTCTGGAGCAACATTACTCTTGAGCAACAATGCTAATCTTTCCGCGCCGGCGTCATCAGGCGAAGAAAGCAGAAGCCTAATATTACATCTGTGTGCCCACGCGTCTCCCAGCGAACCCACCACTGTTCCGCTGGACAAACCTAACCTAGTACTCATCTCATTTGTAAGTACGACCTATAAAATAAATTATTGAACTATTTACTATTTAGGTACATTAGGGGGAGGCCGATGTTCAGCAATGGACTTCTGATAGGCTGAAATGATGATGATGATGATGGGGTACGGGGAGTGACCCTCTGGTTACCTCACTCGTCGAACGAAACACAGAAGCACTAGATGCCTCTACTTCACTCTGGTATTCTAGGTCGTGGTACTACACCGGTCGAGCTGGCACATTCGAGCTTCAAAAGCCACCGCTTGGCTCTAACACGTACAAGCTATTTCTAAGTCATATACTAAATGTAAGTTACATAAGTATAGTAGTTTAGTCACAGAATATTTTTAAGGTATGTTATTTTGCATCAAGATATATTTGTCACTCGCGCTCTATAGACAATTGGATCCTCAATGCCGGAACCACTAAAATTGTTAATAGCATTTTTTAAGTGCTGTATTTAAAGTAGGAAAGTTGCATGTTTGAGAAATATTAAAATATGTATATGTTTTTTTTATGGTTAGACGAGCAAAAGTCCTGACAATAAGTGAAAAGCGAACCAAAGCGTCAGTTCACTCAGCAATGAAACCATGGACTTTAAATTGTAAAGCCTTAAGTCAAGTCTCAGTAAATTCACTAACTTTAGCAGTCTCTAACCAGTCCACTGCTGAACATATGCCTCTCCAATTGTTTTAGGTTCGAAGAGTACAGAGGTCATTCAATCCTGGTTTTCAGGGGTGACGACTTCTATGTAACCTTCTTTGCTTACATTTGTTTTCTGGTGTCCACGGACTACGGTAACTTAACTTAACATCAGGTGGGCTGTTTGTCACTCTAAGTTATAAGAAATAGAAGACTTACCGCGATCTGTTTCTCAACGGCCAGTTTTTGCAGTTCGCCCATTTGTCTAAACAGCAAGCCTGTGCGCTGTTTCGGGGATATGCCTTCTTTAAATGGAAAAGCTATCGAATCGATCACAATCAGCCTTATCTGAAAGCGCAATGTGACTTTCCATGAGGTTATTAAAAACAAAATAATTTCAACATTTACAGCCCGGGTATTGACGACCTCTGAGCCACAGCAGACTGGTGGCCGGCAAGTGTTATTATAACGTATAATGTTTTCTTAGTTTTGTATAAAATCAATAATAAACAACAAAATTATGGCAATAATTTTGTCCTCCTGGTCGATCTTGCCAACATCTACAACTTACGAATATTATCGGTAGTATTATGCCGTAAGTAAAAGCTTCCCGTATCCGATGTAACGCTTATAAGATACGATCGGAGAGTTAGATACACGGCACTGAACGCAACACAACACGACCAGGCTCGAAAACCAACGATTTGTTTTGCACAGATTTTTGCTTAGGCTGGAATTCCAACCCAAACCCATGATTAATCAGGTACGCTAACCACTAAGTCACGCGGTCATCAATTGAGGACATTAATTGTGCAATACATAGACTCTTTAATTTTAATAATTATAATATTTCTACTATTCTTCCCATCTTAACACAGGTACCTCATACTTTCTAAAGGACACGGAAGGGTGAACACAAGCCTTTGTATTTGAAATGCTATTATTATTTATAACAATCAATTTCAATTTGAAGTTAGCTTAGGTTCGAGAATTTGACTGATAGCACCTATCGCTATAACGATTGCCTCTTAACGAGTTATGCAATAGACGCTCAAGCTGGATGCTTCATTCACGAGTGTGCTAACAAAAGCTGGCATGCATTTCTTGTTAGTATTGCCCAAGCTCATCACGGTGGGATAGGTCAGCCCAGTACCAGCAGCTCCACATTATAGACATTGCTCTCACTAAGTTGTAAATGAATGCTGGAATACTGAGCAAATACCTTAGAAATACCAGTAAAATAGGCGTAAAGATTAATAGCGAATTAAATTAAATGTTTACTTTACATTCGTTTTTTCCGTAATGGACTTTGGTAATTGATGCATGACAGCACAAAACTTTTCTAAGCCAAATGCATTAACATAATGCAGTTTCTTTAAAGCCTCTTCTTCATTCTTATAGAAAGGTACCTCCAGTAAATTCTGGCATTTTGATATAGTTGCAATTAGTATTTCTAAAATAAGCATTTATATTGTAATAAACTTCACAAAGAAGACATTGAAAAAACTATTTTGAGACCAAATTCGGCAGGTGTTCCAATTAAACAACTCTACATCAAATGACGATTATATGATCAAGGCATCAAATCATCATTAACATTAACTTTCGTTTACTCTCAGACAAGATCAGGTGGCCAATCATCGTGCATAATCTGAGACTATGTGCGAAAATCTGTGTGATGTTTTGCGGTGCCGCATATTGATGTACTGCTTTATCAAGTATCAATTCGATTTGCCCCTATTCTTAACTCTGGTGGTAACTGGTAACCTATATTGCTTAACGCTATTACAGCAATCAATTTTAATTTTACTGCAAATACCACCAGTTACGTAATTAAACCACTGTTCAGTTGGTCTCCACAACTAGAGGCCTTCAGACTCAGACATGCAGAACCAATAAGAATCAATAAGAAAAATTAGTCAACACTGTTCTAACGTCTCGATGGTTCTCTATTGTTTTCTCTCTCGTAGTCGGAGACGGGGGATACGAATTCGGTCCCTCTGTAGTAGTAAAAATAATTTAAAAGTGTTTCTATCTAGACTAGAATTTGTGATTCGAATTGGACTCTGTCGTAATTCTAAAGTAAAAGTAAAATATCAGCCTGTTAATGGTCACTGCTGGTTTGCTGACAGCTGGCCGCCAGGGCAAAGGCATCCTTCTGAAATGTCTGAGAGGGTTTTAATAAAAAAATTGAACGATTTCCAATTTAGACGAGTGCGATCTTAACGACCGTAGTTACATCATTAAGTTGAAAAAATATTTTTTTTGGATATACCTTATGAGGTAAGAAGTTTTGGTATTGCGGTACGCCATTCTCAGCCGTACCGCTGATGAGGCTTTTCGCCGTCGAAATGTGGTTGGCGGCGGAGCTAAATACCAGATCTCCCGCGGGGTTCTTCCTGATCCCATGGCCTCCAGCTGACAGATATGGGAGGGTCAGTCGCCCACGTGGGATTGGAGGCCGAGTAGAGGCAGGCGCGTCTTGCCAAGACGGAGCATGAGAGGAAGTGTCCCTTCTTGAAAGGGACTGCCTAGTGGTCCGCCCTGGTTGGGTTTCTGAGTGTGAAACTGTTCCTATGGCCCTGTCGATAGGCTACCATGGAGTTTAAGTCAGTGGAAGCCCAATATAACCGGCCCTGTCCTAGGAGCCGTAGCCCAGCCATATTAAAATAAAAATCAGAGTAATTTTTTTATATACAAGTAAGCATGTCTGTCATGAATTTCTATTTTTTATGACTCAGTGCAATCAAATGTGGCATGAGGTGAGCCCTATCGTTGTGTTTGCTTCTGGCAATAACCATTAGGTTTTTAAGGCTTTTCTATTAGACACTCATAGGAAGGGCCTCTATTGTCAGATTCTTACGCCACTACCACACAATACTTATTAAACTAATTGGTTAATTTTTGTTCTCATCTTTTAATATTAACAAGAAATGACAACTTTAAGATAAAGTAACTAAATTGACAAACATTTAATAATATATCCCAGATTTTCATCATAATTACAAATCAGTATTAACCTTCTCCTTTATATATTATATATAAATTCTTAGTTAAAAATACCCTTGAATCTATCCTGTACAAAATTTGTGCTTGTGTCAATGTATAATGCTTCTGCATTTAATCCACCAAGTGCTTGAGGAATTTGAACAGACGCACATAATTGCAAACTGAAATATCAAACAAGAATTATAATACATAAAACAACTATAATGTCAAATTTAACACTACTAAGTCAGATTTGAGAGTGGTCATATTGTAATTACATATAAATACATACCAAATTTGTGTTTTTCCTGTTCCAGGTAAACCTAGTAATTCTGTGAGAGAACCTAATGGAATACCATCACAACCCAAAACATTATCCAGTTTCTGACTAAATGTTGGAATGGAAGGTAAGCTAGTTTCTCTCTGAGGAAGTCAAACATGATATCTATTTACTTAAAATCATAATTGAATTGCTTAAAGAATAACAAACCAATATTGTTACTTACTTGCCACAATTCTGTGGCATCAAGCATTTTGAAAGCAGTACTCATTATGTATTTTATTACAATTAGTACACAGTTTGTACTTTATGTATTGAGCTGAGTAAGAGAGAGAGAGTAATTATTCCCTATCACTTTATTTCTTTACACTGTAATAAGAAAATGAATTAATGATGATAATGAATGACTATTTACCATTATATTTTAAAATTTAATAATAATACTTTATATTGTGTGTATAAGAAGTTTATTCAATAACGCAAATACTTTTATTTAAATATAATGAAAAATTTATCTGTTTGTTCTTAGTGCAAAAACAATTAAAAGCCTAAACTCTCAATACAACAAATTTATTGTTTTTAAACAAATTTTGAAGGATTTTTTTTAATTGGGTTGAGGGCACTGGTAGCTAACCTTCAGCCAAAAAGAAAATTAAAAATGTATTTATCCCATAGCTACAGGTATCCTATGTTTTAATATTATTTCTTACAGCACAGATTTTAAAAAAACTCCATCATAATCTGTGATAACGTTTTTAAGTTAATTCCATGCATATATCCATCCATACAAAGAATTTTGTATATTAGTATAAATAAGAGCTAAACCAAATGAATTCATGACACAAATAATGAGTTTGAAAAAAGAAATTTCAAGTCTCCAATAAAGAGCGGCAGTTCTATAGAGGAGAATCTATAGTCAAAACTTTTTTATTCAAAGTAGGCTTCATTGAAGCCTGTATGAACATCAAAATCTACACCGGTACGCAAAACAAGACCTTCTTCAAGAAGAACCGGTTATAATTTATAATAAAATCAGTACAATGACAATCACAATAAATTCAATTTTTTTTTAAATGTAGTGGCAATCTCATTATTACGAATTTGGCCAATCTCAAGTCAGTCATGGAAGTAACACAAACGTCAAATGACGGTTTTCAGATTATTATTATTAAGACACTTGTTGAGATGTCTACCTTTAACAATGAACATAGACTATTGTTATATATACACTACTATACTAACTTAATTAAACTACTATATTTTAACTATCACCACAAAAGTACAAATATTATAATTTAATCTTGATATAGTTTATAAATTCGGACAATCATGTACAAAAGGAGAGTAGACATAAGACAATAGTGACTTAAAGTTAGTAGGTCGGGGAATATATTTGGGAGAACATCATATAGAGAGAAAGATAATCTGGAGCAGCAAAAAAATAGATGTTCCAGAGTACCTTCCTCTAATCCACACTCACACAACGAATTGTCCCTGATCCTAAGCTTTGCTAGATTTACTGGGTAGTATGCATGACCTAAATGCATTCGGCAGATAGAAGATATCACCTGTTTATTGGCAGAAGTCTTGTATTTCACTATAATATTTACCCTATATTGTTCTTGTTGTTTGCCATTGTTTCTCCCAATCGCATTTTAAAGCAGTGTCAGCAGTAGGTGGAAGATCAAAAGAGAAAGTGTGGAAGTGAGTAAGGCAGCCTAAACGAGTTGCCTCTTAGCTAGGAAATCCGCGACTTCATTTCCTTGAATACCAGTATGGCCTGGTATCCAGGCTAACGCTGTTTGAATACCTTGTGTTTGGCAGTTATAGAGAGCCTTTTTAATTTCCAAAATAATAGGGTGACGACAATTTCTTTTAAATTTATTGGATTGGAGAACCTGAAGACAGCTGAGTGAATCAGTGAGAATAAGAAGTTTATCCAATTTATGGCATTCTGCAAATAGTGCAGCTTCTAAAATAAAAAAAAATAAACAATATTCAAGATTTTCGATTGCTGCCAGTTACTAACGATAAAGATCAACGTCAATGGCATAGTGGCAACGTACGCGCGCTAAGTGCTTAGTAAAAATTTAACAAAGCGAAGAATTCTGTTTGTCTTTCGATTGCGATCGAATAATTCAATTGCTTTTAGTAACAATATATACGCTTTTGACTTTCTGAACGTCATCTCCTTTACCTCTGTATTCTATGAACTATGATCTATGATATTTTCTCCTACATCGTTGTCTTCTTTAAAAATCAAATGACAAATGTCATTTACATGTCATAACAAAAAGTTTAACAGGTGTTATAAATTTTGGTAAATTTATAATTGATTATAAAATGAACCAAATGAACATGCATGTACCTATGAATCCTGTTGGTGCTCAACCCAATGTAGGCATGCAAATGCCAGTGTCGGGACCCATCATGCAACAACCATCGCCGCAGCAAATGCAGCCGGCTATGCCACAACAACCTCAGCAGGATAAAATGGATAATATATCTAAAGTCAAAACATTGATGGGTTCACTTCGTGAATCTCTTCCTGTGAGTGATACACTTACCTTTCATTCAAATATTTGGAAAAGGCTTTCAAACACTTGGTATACCACATCACAGCTTCTAGATGATGTGATGTGGTATACCAAGTGTTTGATGTTTCAACATTACATAATGCATGTGATGAAACAATAGATATTCTATTGTATTTACACTTTAAAGCATATTTTTTTTGTTTTAATCGAAGCTAAGCTATGCTAGTTTGAAGAAAAACACATAGACATTTGTAAATTAAAGTACCATGACATGAACAACATTTAAATACTATTTAAATAATTCAATAACCTATAAACATCTACTGCTGGCAGTTTTACCAATTAGATGATATACCATTATCATTATATTTGGTGGCAGTTCACTGAATGCAGAACCAATCACTTCTACTTAGATGCTGCTACCCCTACTGTCTGTGATTGTTACCAGCTATGTTGTGTCACTGGTCTGGTCATTTTAGTTTGGAATTTATGAGATAATTATTTTGCTATAACAGGTTATAAGGAGGCTAAGAGATTTTTCTGCCAGTTGCCTTATACATGAGTTGAAGTGGCAGATTCTCTAATGCTGCCACCACATGGCATTGTGATAATTGATGATAATAGATTAGAAGTAAAATTTTAATTGACTATTATCAACAATAATATTTGTTATTGCAGATGACATTAAAATCTGCTGCACAAATTTTACATCAAAACCACAATATTGATTCAAATTCTCAGTGAGTACAATATTTTATTAATATGTAATGTATCTTCGAAAAATAACTGTATGATGTGAGTGACTGACAAGTGGGGTGGTGTGCTGACCTAAATTTTTTCTAATAGTTATGTCTGCAAATGGGTTAATCCCAGTTAGCCTGTCAGAATATCTGAGGCTCTTGGGACTCTGTGACTGACCGCTCCAAGTTCTAATGCAGAAGATGGTGCTCCTTGATACCGCCTGCATTGTCTGCCGGTTTCTTTCCCTTTCCCCTTAATACTCAACTGTTAGGTCTTCTCTTTTCTTCTCTGCCAAGCTTCCATCTTGTTAGGTTATAATTTATTTATTTATTTTACTTTGTATATACCTTAAATATTTTGTAGTATTTTGTATATATACACAAATACATATTTTACCTATTTATTAATATAAATATATATTTAATATTATATGTGTGTTTTTTTTATGTGTATACATTTATATATGTTTTTATATATAATAGTGCACATTTATTTGTTTTAATTTATATGCAAGTGTCTTAATGTTTACATTCCTCTTTAGGATTTAATTTTTTCTTTATTTTCCTATTACACCTGCAAATATTGTTCTATATCTCCCTGGGTTGACTGACAGAGAATGCCCCAAGGCATTAAGACTGCCCATTGCAGCTCTTGGTGAATGGACATTTGGCTTTCCATAAGAGTGCTATCAAATGCCAGTATGTCATGTGGCGGTGATCAGTAAGCGCAGTGCCGATATGTACCAATGAGTTGGGTCACTGATTTAAATGTTTTATTTAAAATTTTTATTAAAAATAGGGTATCTTCGGAGTTATTTAGCCTGTTTCTTCTCCGTCAAAGACTCTAGGAGGCGGTCGATAAGCCGCCTCCTAGATTGCACTCCGCATTTCACGTCGCCGACTCGTCAACAAAGAAATCCTTCGACGTCGCCGCTCTTGTCGAGGTCAGTAAACTATTATTCATGACGAGTGCGTTTCATTTGGATTACTAGACTAGGATGATGGAAAAACTCTTTAATTCACTATACTCTTATAAGAGAGGCCCTAGTTCTGCATTGGACTACTTACACAATGTTAAGGTAAGGCAAGGTATAAATTAAAAACTACCTGTAGAATATGAGGTAAAATGGCAGAAACCCATCTAAATATGACAAACACAAATCCGCAAAAATAGAGATGGAGAGTAGACTTAATCAGACTTATAAAAAGATATATCTGTGACTAAGGTTAACTCAAAGAGTGTCACCAACTATGCTATTGGGCGGTCTATTTGCAATAGTAACGCAAATTACATTGCTCATGATATTGTTAACATGGCAGAATCATTGCCGGAGCTTCAGGAGATTGAAACAGCCGAAATGGTGCCATTTGTGTAGTTGGTCTGCCTTTATCCATATTGGAATAAGGTATATTATATGTGATTGGTTCAAAACTATGTAAAGTATTGCATGTAAATTACAGTCGTGGTATAAGCTTAAACTTAATTCAGCTTATCTCTTCTTCTTGCAAAGTTTTTGTACTTCATGTTGCAAAGTACTGAGCCAAAGCAGACACTCGGCACGGTATGGCAACAGCTATGCATAGTATTACTGATGTTCTCATAGGTAATTTCGAATATGGCGACAACTTCTAAATACAATCAGAAATTGTCAACTACGCAGAAGATATTATGGTGCCTCAAGTGTACGAGCAAACACAAAGGCACTTACTCCTGTGGATTGTAAATTATGTCGTGGTGGTTTCCACAACTCCATGGATATGCGCGTATTGCGTGTGAGCAGGAATATTATTTATTCGAGCCCACCAAGCTCAAAGAAACGAGCAAAACCTTGATGTTACTGGTAAATTCGTGGAGTGACCTCAGTGTACCGAGATGTTTAGCCCTGTCTCCTCCGACCGAAAGACAATTTATTAAATATTTGTTCAGCAATCCCTGACCTATTATGGTGCTGTTTTTGCGATAAGATCGTAAAATTTATTACTTTGTGTTTTAATAAGTATTGACTTAGATTTCGATGCGTACACGGGACACAGGACTCAACAGTAAGGTACACTAACCACTAAACAACGCAGTCCTCATGGTACCGCTTATTTATTTTAACGTGCAACTGGGATAGTTGATATGGCGATTAGGTGACAACATTTATCATTGCACACTAAAAAAGCTTCCTTTTTCAGGAAAGGTATAGATAATCCTGTACCAAGATTCGACAAAAACTTAGAAGAATTTTTTTCCCTATGTGACCAAATGGAGTTGCATTTGGTAAGTTTTTACTCAACTACTAACCCATTTTGTTATTTTGTTAGTAGTATTCACATATCCAGGTCGACTGGTTTAGAATAACACCGAGTCTCCAAGGTCGCGTACATGTACAGTTCCTAAGATTTATGTAAGTGACGTGGCCCGATCGTAGAATTGGCCACATCAGAAAATAGTCGGTCATATTATACTGATTATTGTCTACATCATATATATAGCACACACATATACATATATACATTTCGGAGTGTCTTTAATGTCTTAAAAGTTTATACTAGGCAATGTCACACATATCTCGCGGCTTTCGACAGACGGCGGGATATTCATATCGGTAAAAACCTTACGATGGCAGAATATATGATAGTAATACTCTGAGATTATTGTACGTGGTAGTACCAAGTGGCGGCTTTTGCTGAAGTTCGAATGGGCCGGCTTGACCGGGGAGTCGACGTGAAGTAGAGGCATCTTGTGCTTCTGCGTTTCGTTCGGTGAGTTAGGTAACCGGAGCCCCTCTTCTCCCCGCCCGCATCCCCTAATATCCCTGAAGGCCGGCAAAACACCTGGAGCTCCTCCGATATTGCAGATGTATGTGGGCGTCGGTAATCACTTATCAATTCAAGAGGTCGATGATGATGGAGATAGTGAATTTAGATTAGATTTAGATTTTATATGTGGTAGACACAAGCGACAGCTTTTGCTACTGCTCGAATGGGCCGGCTCAGCCGGGGTAGTACCACGAACTCGCAGAATATCGGCGTGAAGTAGACGCATATTGTACTTCTGCGTTTCGTTCGGTGAGGAAGATACCCAAAGGCCCACTGACCCCCCCCCCCACCCTCCCCCACACCCTCTCTCCCATTCCTTAAATATTCTTGAAGGCCGGCAACGCACCCGCGGCTTCTCTGATGTTGCAGATGTACGTGGGCGACGGTAGTCACCATCGGGTGAGGCGCTAACTCGGTTGCCTCCTTTTCCATAAAAAAAAACCTCAAGCCTTTAAACTGCTGATGGTCTGATCGACTTTCTTTACATTTCTGGTTCGTACTTTGAAACTAAAAGTGGACAATAGAATTTTGTTACTATGTAATACGTTTAAGTAAACATCGTACGAGGGAACGAATCTAAGTGCAATAATTAACTTATTGACCCAGCAACGACCAATCAGCGTTCCTTATGCAGGCTTATCGCCGATGTATTCTCTTGACACCTTATCAGTTTCTAAGCAGCGACATAAAATGTATGTTTCTAACATTCAATAACTTTGACGTTGCATGTCACTGGATTATGTAAATAGTGTAACTGTATCGTTATCTATAACGGATTAGGTGCGAGAGTTCATACTTTCTTTGAATGTCATTCACAGTACAAATTGCTTACTCTGATCCTAATTAAAAAGTTTGTTTGCATCTATCTAGACTAGAAATTGTAATTGGCGAACTAATTATTTTAACATAAACAATTTTGAAATCCGATAATCGTGGGCAGACGACCTCTATAATGACAATTTAAGTAAAATGCAATTATAGTTACAGAAATTGTTTCTGCATACAGCCAGAAACCTTAGTCCCACCATAAAGGTCACCTTGGCCATGCAGATTTTGGAACCCTAATAATATATTCTCTGTAGATTGATACAAAGTACAATCCTGAATCACTTGCATTAATCTTTCTGTCCAATTGTGTCTCACAGAAAAACTCCGGCTAACGATTTATATATTTTAATAATATATTATGATTATATAATTATCGCCTGATTCTTCTCCGTCAAAGGAACCTCGTTGCGTATCACTGGTAGAAGAGTGCCAAGTGAAATGTATGTTGAATAAATGATTTGATTTGAATCGAATTTCATTTTGTTTTTTAGCGAACTGCGATAACATGTATTCAGCAAGCACAGTCGGCTGCGCATTACCTTCCTCTCACAGTTAATACTGCGAGATTGGATTCCGGGCCTACTACACAAGTAAGTTATTTTAGTGTTCTTTCATATTTTCTAATAAATGCAACTGGTACATAGGGTAAATGAAGGTCCAGAACGTACAGTATAAGGTTTGTGGTACAGATTACAGAGGAGATATGTTCAGATTCTTTTTGTCGTTATTGCGTATATTATACAAGTATATAACATAACAAGTAGATAACATAGTTGTAGATAACATAGTCCATTACTTTTTTTCGGCGTTAAGATTATTTAGTTTAGTTTAGTTTATAGTTTTCACATTAAGACTCGATTTCAGCAACAAATCGATACCGTCAAATGTATTTTCACCCTAAATCTTCGTTAATATGTAGGTGAGCTTACGCCTAAGCACTAACTACTTTAACGCTTCTAAATAATTTTTAACGATTTATTAGTTTAAGTGGTTTATCCGATTGTAAGGAGGTAGCATAGAGCTCATTACGATTGTAATCGACCCTTTCACAATTTAGCACTTATCGCTTTTTCTAGAATGTAATGAATAGCGATATAAATTGCAATTGAACCGCAGAAAATATATACCATAATAGAATTAGTAAATTAAATTACTTGAGTACATTTGTGCACTAGTGAACATATTAAAAACCGGCAAAAGCTGGGATACATTTCTTGGAAGATCCCACAGCTGGCCTCTTAATATTTTGCAAGGCAAAATTGCGACATAACCTCTCTTCTTCGGAGTAGCTTCTGTGGAGCTGAGCTGAGGATTATTTACAGACTGTTGTTAATGACGATGAGGGATACGGTAAGGCCGGCAAGTGCCTTAGTTTTGGCGCGGACAATATTGCAGTGTAAAGACTGATAATAGTTACATGGATTTTCCGCTATCAGACCTTCGCCAGAGCCTCAACCGTTAGTTAGCTGAATGAACCCCGAGCAGATGAGATGATGTAGAGGATTGCATCTTGTTCGCCCAGAAGAACAAAATATTGTTTATTTTATAAGAGAACAATGTCGTAAAGTTATCATAAGAGAATACTTTTCCTATAGCACCTGGTTTCAGCTATTATTATTTTTTTATATTTTCGCACTACATTAACTTGTGCGTGAGCATATGTCCGTGTTGATTATTAGCGTAGATATTGTAACATATTATTATAATATTATTAATAAGTCAGCCAGTCGCCGCCCTGGTAACCGTAGTATACATAATATGAAGATCATAGAAAAAATCCAAGTCTCTTTCTATAATAATTTGGTTTTGAGTTATGGGGGCTGGAATGATTTATGGCGTTTTCGTAATTGTTTACATATTGGCCGGAAGCTGGCGCCGTGGTCGCAGTCGGCCAGGAGGACATCATCATATTATATTCCTCTATCATTTTGGACAGTTTTCTCGGTCTGGTAACAACGCATCTGTTTCATTTTGATTGTATTTGAAGATTAGATACAGGTGTCTATAGGCCGCAGCTTCTACTTAACATCAGTTGGACTGTGTGCTTAAATAAAACGTAACCAGCACTGTTGTGGAAGCAGTTTACATACATATATTGCACATGGAAAACACTATACCTGGAACAATTATATTAAGAACCCGCAACACCGCGGCCTACTCACTATTAAGATTTATTTATTTGCATAATATACTGGGACAAAACAGATATTTATATATTCACATATAGATAGATAAGGATGTTAGCGGCTGAGCAATATGTTTATAGTTAATGTGGCCGATTTTATATTTAAGCAACCGCATCTGGACTAGTCTATATTTCGACGATTTGGTGCTATGATATCTGCACAGAGGTCACATGCATATCAACATGAACTTCATGCAAATCTTTCATGTGAAAGCAGTTGTGATTTAAGTCACGGGCCCCGATTTCGATTCCTGTCGAAGGACATTATTCATTCAATGTTTGTTCCTGAAAACCAGCAATTTTTTGAATTTCGGATCTATTTGTATTGCGATCGTCTCTTAGCCGAGGATGGGATATGTGATCATCAGGCGAGGACGAGTAATTGCGGAATCATAAAATCCTGCACGGAAATTTCCGATTGTTAACCGGAATAACAGCGACCATGAGGATGTCACGCCAAGTAGGCTAAAGCTTGCCATATTTTAGCGTGTGTTTTTTTTATTCATTCGATTATATTGAAATATGTTTTCACAGGATACGCAGCTAACGTACCCGCAGTATTTGAACACAGTCAGACTTCAAATCTCGTACGCGAAAGACATCCACGACACCTTAGTAGCGGCCGCACAAAATATATCGCCCACTGAATGACCCGAGAGGAATTAAAACAAGGATTATCGGGTGAAGCAAAGTGTATTTCATAGCAAATAAGACTAATATAATTGTAATTTAATATAGTTTTTAAATTAAAAATTATTATTATACTTCTAATTATTCTTTGGTATTATAAAATATCGGATAATGTTTTCTAAACAAATCTAAGGTACTCGGTTAACTTACAGCTATTAATAAAAATTACAGAATCAATGGGTAAGGGTACGTATTTTTATACTTTAATCCATATTTACACAATACCTCACCTCCTCACCTACACAGTACTCATAATCAGAGTGAGAATAAATTGAGAATCAAAAATAAAATTTCACCGCAAAGGCGACACACAGATTGTTCATAACTCTAGGCAACACCATTATTTCATACAAACATTTTTGAGATCATAATTTATCCCATTTTCATATACTTACAATTTACATAAATTTAACTTTGGAATAAAAACAATAAAATTTTATAAATAAATCATTACACAAGGCCTGCCTTCTTCAAAAATATCTTTCAAATTAGCCGCAACAATTTAGACTTAGTGTCATCAATTATTAAAAAATCCTAATCTAAACATTACAATGGAAGTAAAATACTATCAGTCTTTACAATATCATCAGGAATACCAGTATTTTCACTGAACTGATTCGGACAGAATGTACCTGTAACAAAAGATAAGTATTTTAAGCAATATAACTGTAAAAACTTTAATTTTTAACGCAAGAAATAATAATAGTTTTATAAAATGTTGGATATCCCTATTTTAACTCTTAGTGGGCTTTTTGTCACCTACGCCTTTTTGCTTCTTACTCAAATCTTACATGATTACCTGATTAAAAAATCGTACACATATACTAATCATTTATATAATATATACAACATAATAATAATTTACTTCGCTAACTTTCGAAAAATAATTATTATGTAATTAATCTATATTAATAAGTAACAAAAATATGCAATACAATTTTTAATGATATTATTTCTTGATAAAGAATAAAAATAGTTATTTATTAAAAATTCATTTAATTATCAATTGAATATAATCTTAAGCAATCATTCAAATAATTAACAAGGTTGATTATGATGATGGAAATGATTAACAAGTTATTAATTTAACTTTTTTTTTATTACGTTAACATATTTTTAAACTCAAGTAATACTTTGTTTCCTGTTGTGAAAATTGATCATTGTCATTGGGGAAGGACTGCAGGTCCGTGGCTGGCCTTTAAGGATATTTAAAAGTTGGGATGGAGGATAAGGAGGGGGAGTGGGCCTCCGGTTACCTCACTCACCGAACAAAACGTCCTCTACTTCACGCCGGCCCATTCGTGCAGGAGCAAAAGCAGCCACTTGGCTCTACCACGTTTATAAGTATTTTATGAAAGATTAAATTAATTATGAAAAACTTAATCAAAAATGTTTAAAAACTATACTTCCAGTTCAAAATTAGTAAATTTTTTAATTTTATTTTGGCAAAAATGTATACTAAACTTGAAACGGTTGACTGAAACAAGTTATTTTTATTATATTACTAATTGTTATATATTTATTTGAATCGAATGCTGCAAAATATACTCGCTACGCTGTATAAGTGGAGTGACAGCAAAAATCTCCCAATAAGTGGAGCGATAGCAAAACGATCCTTTTGGACTCTACGTCTTGAAACATGGCTGCGTGCTGATATGGGAAGAGGAAGAGCGGCTTATCGGCCTCGCTTTAATAAATATCCATCAAGATGGCCATGTCGAGCCACGAACAAAACATCGATGTCGATTATATTATCACGTTATTTGCAACAACAAAGAATTAAAGATAAGAATTAGTCATTAAACCTTAAATAAAGATTTTTTTCGTTCGGAGCTATGTGATTATTGTCTTTCAATTTATTCAACTCTGCCATTAATACTCAATTATCTTAGAAAATTCTACGTATATTTTTATTTGATATAACGTGTTGGATTTTGAGGGTCCGGTACTCAAGATTCTTTACCTATATTAGCAAACAGAAATGGTTATGATCCGACCACACACACATATCGTAGAACCGAGAGTGTTTGGGTTGGGTATAAATATAAAGATTTGTAATGATTGCCAACAGCGATTAAGGTGAAGGGTCTGAGGTAGTGTAAACGCTAACTCGCTTATCAAATGTGGTGATGAAAGTAATTATGTAGTGGACTTAATCAAGACTCATGATGATGGAAAGGTTGAAATCTAAAATAAAAATGCGTCAAACCTCTTTCTAGAAACTTTTAAATACTCTTAAGGTATGTATGTTGTTTCTGGGAGAAATTCCGGTATGCTCGATACCAAAATCCAAGTCCGAGTCTTAATTTTAGATTTAAATTAATTTGATAAAATACTTTGTATTTATTTACTTCAAGTCTATTAAAATTATCGTTACCAAGTACAACAACACACCTAAAACAAAGCAATATGACAAATGATGGAATAACACTTGAGGCGACTCGATATGATTCACTTGGAAGTCGCGGGGGGGCTGTCAAGATACCAATGTAAAAGGACATAAATTCGTATTATCTATAACGAAGAGGAACAGTCCTCGCTCCTCCCGACGACTGTTTGTTCTCCACGACCCGCGATAAACTTATTATTGTGACATAAATAATGTTCGAGCGGTAAGTGTCTGAGCTTGTGGAATAATACAAGACCAAAATGTAAACTTGCCTACTATCGTTTATTACCTATAGATTATAATTTATTAAGAATTATCTCGCAAAAGAGTTTTACGTTTATAACACTATCGGAGCGAGGTAGATACTTTAGGTATTGTTGTTTACGATAAATCTTGATACAGTCACAAGATGTTCCATAAATCGGAAACTTATCATTGAAACTAGTAGGTTGTGGAAGTCCGTTTGACTACGCTGATTAGTGTCAAATGGAACCCCATGATCTTAGCTTACCCAAAGGGTAATAGTCGTGAGTGCTTGCACTGTATATGAGTAGTTACTGCGTCCACGGAATACTACTTATTATTTTAATCTTAAACTCCTTGAAAGTAAATCAGACTGTAAACCTAGGTTATTGAAAGTCGAAAAGGACCGCAAAAGGGCTCGAAATGGATCGTGTAAAAAACCTAAATAATATTAAGTATACACTACAGTGTGGGCGCTGTCGTTTATGCGAGAACGTGACCCGGCGCACTCTGCGCTTCGATTATTTACTTACGTATTGAGCATCAGGGTCAAAACTAATAAATAGTTTATTACCCGAGCGAAAATATCTATTTAATAAAAATATAATCCTTTGGAGATAAATGGGTCATAATTGTTTGTTCTTTCGATCTTTAAAAACTAATTTGGTATTTGCCATCAGTCGTAGGTGGTAGGTTTCCATTTTGGCTAGGAAACTAGGAGCCGTCAGGGTCGATCATCGTCGCCACCGATCAGCGGTGCACCATCTTTGAATAAAGTTGTTTGAAGGTGTCCGTTTGTTGGCCATGGGCTGCAGTAGCTACCTTAATACCAGGAGGAATGTTAGCTCGTAACCTTAATACAATAAAAAAGGGGTTTTAGTAATGACTACTAATGAAATATATAAAGGAGAATTACAAATTAAAAGCGATAAAATCCATAAATAATATTTTCATTTAAAATAGGTAGTGTTCTCGTGAATACTAGAAATCATTATGAAATCCATAAATTTCAAACACACAGGTGTGGATTGGCCTTGAAATCTTTTGTTGCCTACGTCACAATATTATGAACTCTTACATTATTATTATAGTAGTTCCCGTATCATAGTGTTATTCAACGGAGGAGACATTTGTTATTGTGCCTATTACGAATTTCCTGTATTGTCTACATTGAGCGTAGTGTTATAATTATAACTCTCTGCATTGAGTAACAAATACCTAGCTTTGTTCCAAATTTTAAAATGTAATTGATATAGATTATGCGCAGAATATCTAGTTATAAACACAATTAATTATGTAACATAATAATGGCACTTGCTAAATGAAAACAGCATAGCAACTTTATTGCAGCTTGATTAGAGCGGTCAGCCACCCTATGTAGAGCGACAGATAAAAGTTATTTGATACGCTTGGCAACAAAAATCCATGGAGTTAGAATGTCATCGTTAGTATCGTTTCGTACACGTGTAATTCGACATTAGCAACCACAGTGTAAATATATTTTTAGTAAATTTAAATGTCATACGTGGTATGACAGATAATCTGAAATATAAATTTGCAAAATTTATATTTTTTAAATGCGTATACTATATTACTTACGAAGAGCACATACCTTATATTGGTTACGCAGTTACGTAGGTATCTATCCCTACTACATTTATACATAGGTATTCAGATAGATTAAGAAATTGAATACATATCAATCAAAGAATATAATAGCCAATTACGTTGTTGCGAAATGTTAAGAAATTAATCGCGGATATTTTCATTAATTTTCAATTAACTTACTGACGTGTACATTCGACATATCGGTTGTTTTCTTCCACATTGATATGCCTTAGCTTACAATGTTATTTTATTTATGTTTACTTATCTAGACAACAAAGTAATAAATCAATTCTCTCATAGACGTGTTACATATTAAGAGACTGTATAATCTATACGACTAACAAGAATGCTTACATTTACCTGACTAAAAAATAGAAAACATTTGTTTCAGGTCACCGGTAAGTAGTCTGAGAGCCAAATAACAGTTAGGCTGAAAAGTTCAAAGGGTAACATAGAAAAAAACCTTTTTTTTTTGATAGAATTTGATTTGATTATTCAATATAGTGCCCTTGGAGAGCGATACAACGATTATAGCGGTCATACAATTTTTCGATACCAGTTTTATAGTACGATTTGTATTTAGCCTCAAAATAGGCTTCAGTTTCGGCAATTACCTCTTCATCAGCCAAAATTTCTGTCCAGTGACCATTCTCTTGAGGTCTGAGAACAGGAAAAAAGTCGCTGGGGGCCAAATCTGGAGTATACGGTGGATGCGGAAGCAATTCGAAGCCTAATTCATGGAATTTTGCCATCGTTTTCATTGATTTGTGACACGGTGCATTGTCTTGATGAAACACCACTTTCTTCTTCTTCGAATGGGGCCGTTTTTTCCGCCCTTTTGACCTTCTAACGCTCCAATAACGCTACGTAATAGTCGCTGTTGATGGTTTTTTTCCTTTTTAAGATAGTCGATGAATATTATACCATGCACATCCCAAAATATTGATGCCATAACCTTGCCAGCTGACTTTTTCGTCTTTCCACGCTTTGGAGTCGGTTTATCACGTGCAGTCCACTCGGGTGACTGTCGACTGGACTCTGGTGTGAAATGCTTTGTTTCATCCATTGTCACATATCGACGCAAAAATTCGGGTTTATTAAGATTGAACAGCATCAAGCACTGCTCATCATCAATTCGTTGTTGTTTTAAGTCGATTGTGAGCTCGCGCGGCACCCACTTTCAATAGAGCTCGCGCATATCCAAATATTCATCTAGAATATGTCCAACACGTTCCTTTGATATCTTTAGGGTCTCAGTTATCTTACTCAACTTCACTTTTCTTAAAATGACTTTGTGACTTTATTTTTTTACTTTTTTGTGTTTTCGTCGGTAACAGTCTCTTTGGGGCGTCCACTGCGCGCATCGTCCTTGGTGCTCATTTCGCCTCGTTTAAACTTAGCAAACCACTTCTCAACGGTTGATTTTCCTGGTGCAGAGTCCGAATAATGTTTGTCAAGCCAAGCCTTGACTTTTTTTCACCAAAAAGCAATGCTTTATTAACACACGAAATTCCTTTTTATCCATTCTTTTAAACAAACAAAAGTTCCTTTACTCAAAATAATATATCTCACAAACTAATAGTACCACGTTTGTCAAATTTATATACGTGTCTTTTGAAGATTAGGGCTAACTAAAAATCATATTAATTTAATACTAGTAGCGCCATTCATGTGTCAGCTTTTCAGCCCACCTAATAGCTCAGGGGCAGAAAGGCGTTTAGATACATAATTATAGTCGGCCGTAATAAGATTTGTGGTGTGAACTACCTTATTCTCCAAATGTTAACCTTAGTACGGCACTGCGCTCACCAACCCGCTTACCCAACGTGGTAAGTGTGGGCGAACCTTTCAAGAAATGCATATCGGCTTTTGTTGGCGATTTCTTGGACACACTTGAATGTATCTCTCCAGTAGTAGACTAATAAAAAAGAAGTAAGAAAATTTAGTTAAGAATGAAAACCCGTATGTCTGAAAAATACAAGCTTAAAAACGGCAAGGCGCCGGGTGAGGGCCTAATTACAGCTGAGCTTCTGAAAGGGGATGAAAAACCGGTATTTGTAGTCATTCAAAAGCGTGAAATATAATCGTGGTTGTCCTATTCTTCAAGAAAGGGGATAAATGTCCATTGAAGGATTATAGACCGATATCGCTTGTAAGCAGCGTCTACATGCTGTTTTTGAGACAGATTTTACGACTTCCAGCCTCCCGAACAAACCGGATTCCGAAAAGGCTATAGTACCATAGACCACATACATCTTCTTCGTCAGATAGTACAATTTACCATTATGTCTGGCGAATGTGGACTATGAGAAAGCCTTCGATTCAATCAAAATTTTGGGCGGTGCTATATTCTCTGCAGCGGTGCCAGATAGACCTATCGATAGGTATATCGAAGTGCAGAGGTATTTCTACAATGTCTATCCGAGAACAGAACCAGAGTACGAAACCAAACCAACTGCAGAAAGGTGTAAGGATACTATATATATAAGACAGGGTGATGTTATTTCCCCGAAACTCCACCGCTGCACTGGAAAATGCTTTCAAGCTGCTGAACCGTATCCTTTCCAGTTCATCTTTTCTACGTCTTCGGCAAATCGACCATTATCAAGATCAATAGCGAATACATCACTCACTTTCGATTTGCCGACGATGTAGTTCTTATAGCAGGATCGCTGGAGGAGCTTAGCACTATGCTCAATGACCTCAATAGTGTCTCCCCCAACAGGTTGGTCTTAAGACGAACATGGACAAGACGAAGACATGTCTGACATCCATGTCACCATAATACCGGTTGTTGTTGGGAACAATAGGCCTGACGTTGTCGAAGAGTATGTATACCTGGGACAAATTGTCCGAAAAGTCCAACTACGACCTTAACGACACAGAAGTCAATCTACGAATCCAACTCAGGTGGACTCCGTTCGAGAAACTACGTCATTTTCTCGTCGAATATGCCACAAAACCTCAAGTGCAAAGTATGTATCCAAGGCATGTTGCTAGTGATGAACTGAGACTTGGTCCTTCACTGCAGGCTGTACGAGGAAGCTCAAAGTTGCTCAACGCGTTATGGAAAGGGCTATGCTTGATTTTTCTCTGCTCGATATAGTCCGTTAGGGAAAAAGTTTCTCGAGTGGCCGCCACCTACAGGCCAACGCAGTGTGCGACGACCCCCCATAAGATGGAGTGCACAGTGTTATCGTCGTTGTGCAAGTCGATGGATGCTGGTGGCTCAGGACCGAGCTTTGTGGCAATCTATGGGGGAGGCCTATCAGCAATGGACTTGTGATAGGCTGAAATTATCTTGATGATATTATTATTATTTTTTAGACATGCAGCTTTTCCTCACGAATTTTTCCTTTACTGCCGAGCATTAATTACTTAATTTAAATATCGACTTGGACGCAGTATCTTTGAAGTGCGTTATCAGACATTCACCAAATTTATATGGAACCTCTCTGTAATACTCTTTCTTTAGAAAAAGAATTATCCAAATTGACAAGCATTAAAAAAAAATTGATTTGATAATCTGAACCTTTTTTGGAGTCGCTGCTTACCTACGAATCTTATCGTATCAATTATAATTATTTATATACAAAGTTTGGAACTTCGATGTAAACATTTTCGATGATACTAATTATTAGTTTATTGACACTTGCCATTTAAAATCGTGGTGAGCAAGTGTATGCTGCATGAAAACAATCCGTCAAAACAGCTGATGTACGAAGTCAGCGGTAAAGGTTCATCGTTCGTATATTATAAATCATTAAGCAATACTAATAACTTATTATGTTTATACAAGATGAATGTGCATATGTTGTAACTTTTTAATACAAGTCTTGATAATAATTTATAATAGACAACAGACTGTCTTGTACATTTAGCCTAGTGTAGTGGAAGCAAAGAATTTACAAATTAATATGAAAGATAGAGCGTTATTGAATAGACTCATTGGCGCTCGGAGCAATTTCACATTTTGCTACTCAGAGATAACCGTTTTCATTCTAATATGTCTAAAAGAAACCATTTTAATTCCAATATCTTCTTATGAAAGTCTTAAGATAGAATAGATAGAAGAAAATAATGTGGGATTCTATTCTTCAAATTTTTAGCAAAATCAGAAACGATTTTAAAGCAATGTAAGATGTGTTAAAGCGGCGGTGCCATAGTAATAGCCCCAATTACTTATCTATTTAGAAACCGGACAAAGCAAGGTTGAAAATAGTATCTATAGGTACTATGAAAATGTATAGAGTAATTATTCATGTGCCTTCATTTGACAGGAATCGGTACAAGATAAGACATGTTTTCATATTAACGTTGTTAACCTTGGTAGTAGGATGATAAAGGGTCGAGGAGAACTAAAAATAAATAACTTTCTCTCAGCAAGTAAATGATAACAGTAGTCTTTCTTTGTTTTACATCCTACGTGTGCATCTGACACTAAATAAAACTAATTAAAACTTTTACATAGTTTCTTATTCAGTTACATAATATCCTCATGCCAAATCCCTGGCGATGCCGCTTGCATACATACGGGGATATTGATTAGATCAACTTTGATCCAATTTTCATTATATTCCGCAACTGGACGTACCTAGCCGTCGGTGACAAGAGGGCTGGTTCTTTTCTCGCTCAGGGGGTTAAGTACCTATAACAGGTCAGAGTAGAAATCCAGCCAGCGTTCTCGGTACCATGCCACGATTTAATTTTAAATATTAGATTAGATCTCACTTAAAATCTCAACTACAGCGTCGATAATTGTGCCACTGTTAGTCTTCAGCCAAGCCAACTGATTAGCAAATTTCGTCATTTGACTCTTTCAGACGAACAGAACTCTAGCAAACATTGAAGCCTTGGTTTCGCTCTATCACTGTATCGCTTCTTTGATAAAGGCAGTTTTGAATTTGCGTGTACCTGTCTCGCCGTATCCATTTGGAAATTTCGGTGTAGTTTTATTAGTCTTTTATTTTCTTTTAGTAACATTTCTTTTTTCTAGTATGCGTGTGGTTATGGTTTTAATTTATGTACGAGATTTGATTGGTTTTCCACGCTTAATAACTTAATTCTCATCTCTCCATTACATTTAATTACAATAAGTATAATTAAAGTAAAAAAATCGATATTGATGCTCCGTAAAATGCTCATTTTTACATGAAATAAATTGATTTAGAAACTCCTATAAATGACACAAGTAATTAAAAATTAGATCATGATAATTACTTGATACATTTCTGTATATACATACTTTTTACATGGGTACAGAGATTTGGTTGCGATGTAACATCTACACTAATATTAACAAATCTTACAATTGGTTTAAATTAAATAATGAAAACTACAGGATTAACTCTGAAATTGTTTCAACGTGGGATAGCAGTACTTTCTCAGTTTCTTTCTTCTTCTACAGTTTTCTACTTTTACAGTTTACTAGTCATAGATGAAGCAATAACCACTATATACTAATAAATTTCAAAGAAAACGAATATAGAAGGCACTAATAACATCTTGAATGAATCATTAAAAAAGAAATATCCCATATTAGGTACTTACATTTATCCAAATACTTGCTGCGCGGCGTATGTGATATGAAGGAAGCCATCGTCCCGGCGGAACTGTTCGTAAGCCTGAGCCATTGTCATACTGTGGCTCACCAACACTTTGTCGTTGACCAACAAATACAGCGCCTAAAGGTGACAGAATAAATTTATCGTTAGTGTATATCGTATATTTATTGTTACGAAGCGTAGGCTTCCCTTGAGGCTTTCGTTATGTTATGCCAAGACTATCTGTATATTCCGATAATACATAACAGCAATTTCATTGTATGTTTTTTTTATTATTATGATATAAATCGTGAGTTAAAAATGAAGAACTAATTTGAAATGGGTTGACTTGCTCCGGCTCTTATTCCTCCTTCACGATTTTATCATCGATCGTCACGACGCACGGGAGGATCTAACCCCTCCGGGGCTGACGTACCCAAGGCACGAAGGAAACGTTATAATTAATCGTTTCATGTGTTTCACTCACCGCACGCGGTGAAAGAGTGGTACTCTGCCGGCTTCTGTTGATCCAGACCAGTACAACATGGTACTCATCAAGGCAAAAGCTACCATTTTGGTCCTAATCATTACTTTAGCAACAAGTGGGGTTACGGTCAAATGTCTATTCGCAATACGAAAAAATTACCAAGTTTGTAGTTGGTTGCAATTGATCGGTTACTTTCCTTATGTTGTGTTACCGTCTCGTATTATACTCTAAATTGTAAAGTGCACCGCAAGTATATAAAAACTTTAAGAATTTACCTGAGAATCTCTCAATTTCATTTTCGTTCTTATTATATAGAGGAACTGGGACATGGTCAGCTCTTGTGGTACAAGGAACTTGTTTCTGCCCAATACTGGTACTTCCTTCTCCCTTGCGTATCGCTCCACATACAACTGTGAGATTAAAAGATGTTAAAGATGATATTGGCATTAAAGATCAAGGTCACGATTTGCCATCATGTATGTTATATATCATAATACTCCTACATGAATATATGTACCTAATGTGTAAGCTTAGAATATTGTTTAAAATCTATGTGGATAAAATCTTTTCTTATTTTGATGGAGAAGTCAAATTGTTTTCGACTTTTTTCTAGCGGTATAAACAAGTTAATAAAAATTATTTGGATTCAATGTGGTTTAATAATTTAACACAATACTAATAAATATATCGATATGTTGAAGAATCGATTCCATAGCAAATGTTTATCTACAGTATTTTCCGACACTCAATCGGTCGCCAGAGCTGCGTGCTGGTGAGATTTATGTTTGAAGAAAACGTTCATATTCAGTAAAATTGTTTTAATTTGAATGATAAGACGCCCAACTTATCTCTTATTCTGGATTTAAAACTTATGAAATAAGAGACAATGCGGCAAGTTAAATATCTTTACATTGTTCTATACTCATTAGAACCGCTTTTAGAAAAAATTCAAACAATAGTTCAATTGGTTTGTTCAGATAATCAGATGCTTGACACTTGCTTAAAGCTCTTTGTATCCAAATAATGTGTGCGTGTTCACTTTATTTTACCTACTTTAACTGCAACGTACACAATGAGTTTCTTTTTAGATCACATCTATGGCACTGTATTATATAATAATCATTGTCCTTTCGGAATACGGGAGCCGTGGTAATCTGACCACTGTCAGGGCGCTCACTTCAATTTTATAGAACGGGAGTGACCTGGGTTCGAACCCCGGTGCCAGCAGCACTAAAATTGTCAATAGAAATTTTAAGTGCAGTTTTTACGACGTGCTTGGCGGTAAAAAAAACATCATGCGGAAACCAGCATGTCTGAGAGATATGAAAAAAATATATTTATATGTATATTTCGAGGACGTGAAGCTTGCACAGGAGCAGCGTGGCGCGCCCTTCCCGGCTGCAAAACCCTCTCAGATATTTGAAAAGAAGGCCATGGGCCGTGGGGTCTTACAGACTGCTACTTTACTTTACCTTTTAATACGGGCGACCTGTAATGTTATAATTTGTGCATTCTGAAGCGATGTTAGTACTAAGAAAATTGGTAACAATATTTTGGAAGTTAGTAATGTATCACTTATTTAAAAATCGTACATAAAAAAAGATACGCCTGTAGCCACAAAATCTTAGATGAAAACTGTTATATTCCATAATAACTAATTTGTATAATAATGTTCAAATTTAACATTTCACATTAAATAAGGTATTTACCGGTATTTTGTTCGGGAAACGATGTCTGATTGCTTGAACTTCCTGGCTATGGCCAGTCATATCTGTAAAGAAACTATTACTTAAGTAAAATTTCAGAGAAAATAAAAAAAATTGTAATTCTATTCTAATATATAAAATTCTTTGTATGTATTTATACATGGAGCAGCGTGGCGGTAAGTTTGTACGGATTTTACTAAGCTATTTGACAGATTTTGATAGAACTTTTTAAACGTTACTTATGATTCCAGAAGTACCCGCCATCCGCTATGTTTTATCTTAATATTACAAATATGAAAGTTCGTATGTTTGTTGTATAAAGTCGTCTAAAAGACTGAACGGGTAGTAACGAGATTTTGCATAGATGAAGGCATGTAGTATCTCGAATAAGAATTCTGGGATCAAATTTGTGACCAGGCGAGATAATCCACGGGCAGCCGCTAGTATTACATAATTGAGTAATAATGTTGAATGTACTTGCCATCTTGATAACCAAAGACTTCTTGGGAAGCGTATGTGACATAAAGAAACCCGTCCTCGTCGCCGTAGTGCTCATATGCTTGTGCCATGGTTAAACTCATGCTTAGCATCGACCTGTTGTTTATTATCAAGTAGAGTGCCTATGGAACAGATTAAAGAAAATTAGGTGAATAGACGTTCAGATTAATAAATTCAGAATAATATAGCAGAGCTGGGCAAAGGCCTCCTCTCTGTATTACTAAGACAAAAATAATAAAAAGGCGCGTTATTTATGATGAAATTACTTCCACGCTGATTTCTCAGCAGCAGCTTCCAATTAAAGAACATAAGGTTTGCGCAACATATATAAATATGCCTTAAACATTTATTTATATCAAGGTACATCAAACAACTTACTATTTCTAAATAACATAGAGAGTAGTATTTAAAAATGACATGTAAAAGTATTTATATTAAAACGAAACTAAGTATGAAAGATATTTATACATAAATATATAAAAGACGCATAAAGAGAATAAAAAATACGAGTATAAGGGTATCTTCAATGGTTTGACAACTGACTTCCCAAATGCAGAGTAGTGAGAAATTAAGTAAGAGAGAGCCAAAGCGGTCTTTCGTCGTCTCTTATCCGTGCTATTCAATAACATCGAAGGGGGATCGTATGTAAAGACAGAGAGATTACGACCTAGGTGCCACAACACAGGAGGCCGGGGATGTGAACGCAAGGACACGTGGTTGTCAATGCATTACAAAGTTCCGAATCGGAATTTATGTGTAGAATTGTGTATCACTTTACATTAGCGATTTTAGAGCGATTATTAAAATAAATCTACGGTTCAGTTTTGAACTTACGTTCCGGTCACACCACGCTTACGGTGTTGTCAATTTTAAAACAGATATTTCGCATCTAAGACGGTGTGGCAGTTTCTGAGATAATTATCCCGACATCTGTCAGATGCCATGAAATTGTTAAGGCTTTTTCTTGGTCGTCTCTGATAACAATCACCTATAAAAGATATGTCCTATATCTCAGGCAGCCAACAGACGATAAGGGCCTAATATTTACAAAAAAGACCATTTCCAGACGATTATGAAAAAAGCTAAAATAATTCCAAAATTTAAATTACATAAATACCCACTAGCTATTAAACCTTCTATATTATAACTAGTCTTTGTAATATTCTAGCACAAGAAACAACTGTATTGCGAGAACTTGAAAATGATATGACTAACGTGTTGTTTCCATCCTCCATTGACACCAACATGTCTGCATAATTTTCTATTCAATTAAATGAATCGTTATCAACAATCTTCGCACCCGTCACAATAGTTGTCGTTTAGATTAATTAATTTACATATTATAACGAAAAGCTGTCGTCTGGACATTGATTATGCGATTAATTGTAAGTGTAAAGACACATTAGAAGATATTATTGTTATTTATAAATTGTACTTTAAAATATCATTGAGAAAAGGAGTGTGAAAATAATAGAGTTGTTAGTAAATATATAAACAGGTGCGAGAGTATTTATAGTATTTTAATATAATATGTTTTTCATAAAGTAATGAATTGAAATAAAATTTTATTCCGCTAAAAAACAGTAATTAACAAAAAAAGTTTTTAAATTAGATCAGATCCCAATTTAAAAACTATAGTGTAATATTAGAAATGAATGTAAGACCTAGTATGTTCATAAGTTATGTTACACATTAAATAAATATCTTTTTTTTAAGAAACTGTGTAATCATTGTAAAACTTTTTTTACATATTTATCGAAGTCTTAACGATTCATTCAAATAAGTCATCGATACGGCCCTTTAATCTGTCTGGCAACGAAACAATGGATCTCTGTCTCAGATTATTATGACGTGCGAAACATTGTTCTCGAGCCATCTGAGAATTAGTCGTGCCTTGTATCCAGATGCATTCCTGCTGGAGTACATTTTTGTGTCACTGAGTGGCTCCTCGATCCAAGACTCTCTTGATAAACTTTGGCCGAAGTCGTTACTCGTTTTTCACAAAAAATAAGCTTAGTGACTTTTTGGTAGAACACCAAGCCTATTCTAATAAGTTTGTCAGCATACACTTTGTCATTTTGGTTGTTTTTGTGCTATTCAATCGTAAACATATTTTCACCTGTAAAGAGCATATTTCTGCATCTCCCACCAGCGTATCGGAACATGCTAGTGTTTTGATCAATCTACTATCTGAAGCTGCAGGGACTGATTTTGGACAACTCCTGTCTATGGACGGTAAGCACATAGTTTCAGGCTTGTTTAATGATTCGCAGCAGGGTCCTAGCGGGAATCTTCATTTTACGCGACAATTTTGTTTCCTTATAAGGTTTCGTAGAATTCTGGCTTTGTAGCGTTCACTGCCCAGACGGGTCCTAACAGAACGGGATCGTCCCGACCTTTTGTGGTCTTTGTCTCTTTTTGGTCTTTTATGTTCTTGTTGGTGTACCTTTCGATACCTCGCGATTCACAAACGTAGGGCAGATGATATATAATATGTGAAATGGTGGCAAATCGATTGAAATTAAGGAATTTCTATGCAAGGGCATAATAAATTGGTAATGAGAAAAAAAGAAAATATAACTTAATAAATTGTTTCATTATTCATGGCCTGGCTTGTTATAATAATGTTTAATTAATTTAATAATGAACAAAATGCACAAAAAGTTAAAGACATTATATATATGATAAGTTTCTCTTCTTTCTTTCTTTTTTGGGGTTCAGAGCCCTTCATCAGCCACAGTGTTAACTATTTGCCAGTGTCAAAATAATATTATAAGAATTTTATAACATAAATATAATCGAGCTTGAAAACTCGTCCAGTAAGTATATCGATGGTAAAACGATAGTCAAATTTTACCGAAGACCTGTTACACTGATGGCAACAAAAGGAAAAACGACGAATTCCGACCTTCAATTGAATTTTCCAATTACTGCATACATTCACACACTTGCACTAGCGTCATAATACAATATCAATATTATACATCAACACTCGAAATATACAGTAATAACAAAATTTTAAATAATTCACAACCACCACTCTTCGAGTTCGCGCCAAAAGTTCAAATGTAACTTTAACCAGAGATAATTCATATGTAAATTTTTCAAGACATAATTTATGTATGAATGATGTACGAAAACACTAACAATAGGTAGGTATAGCCGACACATATGTCCCTGCATTTGTAAATATTCATATAATATGGACAACTTACGCAGGTCATTAATTACTACAGTGATAGGCAGACAGGGTGACAATTTTAACATTATTGTATACTATGTTCAATTCGCCAACATACTAATTTGATAAAAAGATGAGTCATTTAGTCACTACACAAGTATACAAATAGATATATAACAGCATATTTAGCATGGCATATTATTTAAATATAAAAGTAAAGTCTCAGTGTGGCCATGTCTTTTGAAAACTTACTTGATTAGGCTTGATCCTTATTCTGTTTCTTATAATAACAAGGAACTGTGACATTGTAATGTCTTCTGGAACTAGAAATTTCGTTTTGTCCAGTGTTGGCAAGTTCCGTTCTTTATAGTACCTCTCAACAATTAACTGCAAAAAAATTTTGATATAAGGCTTAAAATAAAATTTCCCTATAAATTTTTATCATAATTATGTGCTTATGTGATAAATAAAAATCTTACCGGTATTTTGGTGGGAAATTTACTTTTAATAGCCATTACTTCTTCTTTCCTACTACCTGAAACAAAAATATTTTTATTATTAATGTGTTCTCATTATTTATTGTCTGAATGCAGCTACTCTATTTTCAGAAATGTAAGGAAATAACAATTTTATATTATTTACTTGACAAACATTACCGGACACTTAATTAATTATTTACAAAGTTTCCACAACCTGCCACTTAATTAATTATTTACAAAATTACCAAGCTTGGTAAGCCGTCGTTGGGACGATCATATCTTTGACGACGCAGCCCGTTATCGTTCTAACACTTTGAGATTGACATATCGTCATTATGTCGGATGCCACAACATATTTCAGGAGTTTCCCTTAGTTGACTTTTACGACACATACCTGATGAGACGGGGTGGCAGATTCTCTGCTACCCTTTTCTTTTTTCTTTTTTTTTAAAAAAACATTAACCTTCCACTGTAGGAATTTCTCCTGTGTTGCGGAGGCAGTTTACATACATTAATTGCACATGCACAAATACTCAGATTCGGAACAATTATTTGTAGGCCATACAAATACTAGTCCCGTGCGGGAATCGCAACCCGCAGCGCCGCAGCTAAACGCTTAGCCACTACGCCACCGAGTCGTCACAACACACTATACGATAAATAACTTTTTTTCTTTAAATATGAGGATTAGTAATTTATTCATTATTATTTTCCGAGTTTTAGAACATGGATATGATGATGGTATATGGAACATTGATAACAGATATCCCGCTGTAACCCGTATTTGAAAATACTATCATAAAATTTGTAGTTTATTATAAAATAAGTAGGTAGTCAAAACGTCTGTTATTATTTTAATTATGTAAACGTTCTTTCTCGTAGTCCCGAAGATAACTGTAACATACAAACTGACAAACCAAAGGTTTCAACAATAAAGGAAATTTTGTTTAATCTTTAGCATTCATTAATATTTTTATTGGATTTATAGCTGAGCGAATATGTATAGCTGTAATAGATACACAATTTACTTTTAAAATCTAAGTAATAATGCGGAAAACAAGAGGTCCTTTTATCATCCACCTACTACACAAGCAACCCAATTCTCAATTCGGAGACGGCATTACTTTGTGGAGTAGAGACTCTAATATCAGGTTGTAAATATGTTATGCATGTGTGACAGGTTGCAAAAGTGTTAAACATGTTTGCTTGCAGCGGAGATGGGGATAAAGTTTCGTCATCTCCGCTGCTTAAGTTAAGTACAGGTTATGGATCCTTACAAAAGAGCGCCAGCATCAGCTGTCAAAACTTTCTTTGATATTTTGCCTATACTCACCAAACTGGGCAGGCGAGTTTGTCACGGACAAGAATTTTCGCTCATCAGGCGCAAGAGCCTCGAGCCTGACCTAGCAAAGGGAGCGCGTGTAGATAAGCTACACATACTAAGAAACATTAAGTATGTATATTTCTTCCCGTATAGTAACTGGCGAGAATCACAAAACAAAACATAAAATAACATGAGCTGAGATCGACGTTTAAAACTAGGTCCCACAGCTCATTAATCAGGTAAGTTCACCATTGATCAACAGCGATTGTCAAATACAATAAGATACTATATATTTTTCTATTTGAAACAACTTTATTTTTCGTCTTGACTTCATATCTTTTGTTTATCGAAATAATTTGTATTCGTAAATATTAAAATTTCATGTCCGATCATAACTTTAAGTCATCAAAATTAACATGAGCCCGTGTACATAATTTGCTGCCAGATATAGTTACATGGATTTGGTGTAAGGACCATTATTTGCAATTCCCAAGCCGCCACTTGGCAATTGCTGCTGTTCGAGATCAATCTGGGAGTGTAAGTGAGACTTAATCTGACGCAAAACATTTCATTAAATAGACAATTAACGACACCCACGAAATGAAATAGGTTGATGGAAAAAATAAGATACAGTTAAAACAATAAAAAACGTTTTGAATTACAACTAATACTAGCAACAATACGAAATCAGCCTAATTTTGACTTCGTTATTAACGTTGTTACGTTGGCCGAGTCACATACTTATGACAAGACCTCAACACATACTTAGGCATTTGGACAAATAGATAAAATGTAAATAGTGAATCCTACTTATTGCATTTTATGTGATGTGAGTAGGCCCAATCGCTTCCTATAAAAATTTGCGTTCGTTGAACTTTTCAAACTTCTATGTTGAGAACTTCATAACTATCCCAGTAAGGAACTTTATTAAGCTTTATTTTAGAAATTATTCAAATTATCCATGAGTTCATTGTCTAGTTAACCCATTTTAAAAATAAATACCTGGGTAACCTGTTCCATTTTAAGATTATGAATAGTTTCCCACGCTCCAATTAATAATTAAAAATATTATAATATATATATATATATAAATAAAAATAACATTAGTTTCTATTCGGAAGGCAGACGTCCTATTAACCTAATCCGAATCTTTTCAAGCCTTCGTATGTTATACCTCTTAAATAAAACATGATTGTGTGTCCATGTATTCATATGTTCTTCGTATTTAAAACCTTTGTTATTAAAATTAAAGGCAGGTTACCCAGGTAAAGAGGCATAATAAAAACCCGTAGAGTCGTGATATTTAGTGTTGATACCAGTTTGTATTCAAGGAATGATTTTATTTATTTTTCCATAATAGGGGAAAAAAGGTTTTTATTCTGGATAGCCTATTTGTTGCAGGTTGCTTCTATCTCGAACTTTCGAGAAACCTGTGGCGAAAAGGTTCTATGATAATTAAAATTTTAAACACTCCTGTTATATTTATTTATTTATTTAAATCTATGTGTATAATACTGTACTTCTATGTTTAAAAATTTTATTTATTATCTTATCATTTATCATAAAGTAAGCTTTTCGCTATTTCAAAGCTTCGGAGAATGATGTATAATCCATAGAGATACCTATTTTTACCAGTTATAGTAAAATACTTAGGTATGTCCATAGTATCTCTGCTATAACTATCCCTTATTATTTGTTTATATTTTTTTTATAATTTAGAACAGTATAAGAAAACTCTATACTAAAATAAACTTACTTCTACTCCTTTACGATTTTGTCTGTTTATGTTGCAGGTTGTCTGTTAGTATGTATGTTTAAATAATGTTCTTTTATTGCTGAAATAGTTAGTGTTTTTTTGATAATTATGATTAATTATATTTAGTAATATTTGTGGGTAAACGACAATATGTGTTGAGGCGTTACAAAAATAATAAAAACTTACTAAATGGCTTTTTCGATTTGAAACACTGTTTCACATTATGGTTCATTTCGTGTTTTATCAATGTTGTAACGAAATTAAGTTCCATTTCTAAAATCACCGATCACTGTTAGACTGGATGGATACTATCGCAGTTGTTGAACGTTCTCCCCGTGTCCGTGCGCTCAGTGCTATGTTCGTTATGCGACTACAGTAAAGTAAACAACTTCAACTTCTTATATCAATTGACATGGGGTCGGCTTGTTGTAAATAATATCCAATGCTAATCATTCCTGTTAATTGAGTAAGTACCTAAGCGTCAGTACACGTTTCCAAAAATGCTAGGCTAGGGTTACGGAACCATTGACGAGACTATTTTTGGCATAAACATTTTTCATTCATCGAAACATTTCAACCACATTTTTTTATTTTTACTCTAGGATTATAAATCAGGAAACTTTGAAGGACCGCGCGGTGCCCTTGGCTGGCTGACAAACAAAATTCTGGCGATTCCGCGTGACTGACAGAATAAAAGAATAATGAGCCTAAATTGTGATAGCCTAGTATAAATAACACAACTTATTTATGCAGTAGTTACGAATACTGTTTCTCTCTCAATATAGGCAGCTTCTTGGATAAGTAAAATCTAATTGCAGAACATTATGCGATAACATCCGGTAAATTCTTATCTCAAATATTGTCTCTCAACGTTACTCGTAAATCCGTAATATAACGATTCCTCACATTATTAAATGAATATTATTGCAATGATTATACACTACACTGAATTTACTAAATTGAAAGGCGGCAAACGAGCAAGCTGTTCGCCTGATGGTAAGTCATTACCGTTGTCCACGAACGAAGAAGTTGCAGGTGCGTTGCCGGCCTTTAAGGGTATTTGGGAGATGGGAGAAAGGATGTGGAGGGGGATGGAGAGAGGGAGTGGGCCTCCGGTTACCTCACTTTTTTTGTTATTTATTCTTTTTTAATAAAACGTTACCTTCCGCTGTAGGAATTTCTCCTCTGTCGCGGAGGCAGTTTACATACATGAATTGCACATGGACAAACACCCAGACCAGAAACTATTATTTGTAGTCCATATAAATACTAGTCTCGTGCGGGAATCGAACCCGCGACCCAGAGCGCCGCAGCTTAACGGTTAGCAGTGGCAGTGGCGTAGTGACGCCACCGAGCCGTCACTCACCGAACGAAACGGAGAAGCACAAGATGCCTCTACTTCACGCCGGTATTCTGCGAGGTCGTGGTACTACCACTGTCGCTTTGCAAGTGACACGTGAAAGCATAAGTTTTAGTATCATACATACAATTCAAAGTGGTCTCAGGAGGTAGGCGCGCGTTTTAATGGTCATAGTCCGCCGGTAGTGACATACCAGAAAGAGTCCTATTGCGTTATTCTGGTGGCTTAAATTGTCATTCTGTTTTATGATTAAATAATAAATAAATAAATTATAGATAGTTCAATTAAATTTTGTTTCTATCACATTTTCGTTACCACCAAAGGATTCCCATAGGGATGATTTAATTTACTTACTTTTACATTTGCTGGTGGCAAAATAATTTGTAAGAAAACCTTCATGTCAGATAAATGTAATTAAGTCAAGGATATAATGTGAAGTCGGCTGCCATCCGACACTAGTGCAGCGTCGCGGACTTATTCAGGCTCCCAAACACTTTTAAAATCAGATGAGATCTGTGCCCAACTACAGAATATATTTTATTTGTATAGGACTTTTACTTTTCAGCATAGACGTTTGGGTAGCGCACTAGCTAAATGTTTTGTTGTGGGATATATTCCCGCTTGGAAGAAGTATTTTTTTGTAGACCATAATCTACAAACAAATGTAGAATTAAAGACTTAAATTAATTAATCTTCTCTGTGATTGAAGACAAACAGATAGACTGGTATAAAAGTTATCTTTATCTGGTTTTCAGATCCTGCTAAATACTTTCTTCCCTTGTAGTTGGCTACCCTGACCTTATACTGCATTATCAACTCAACAATTGACCTAAATCTTACAGATTGTTTCTTAATTTACATTGATGTATCAATGCTTTCAAATCCGATCTTAATTTACTCATTCTATAAATATAATGACTTTGAGCTTTGATTGTAGTGCATTAAAAACTATTTGAGGAATATAAAAATAATTTTAAAGTTCTTATCTCTTGTGCGATAACAACAAGGAAAAAGAATCAGTGTTGCTATTTAATTACTTTTATCAGTTGTTTGTTCGGGAGTTTCTCGGTGGATGTTCGTATTTGTCTTAAGTACACGCCCTTGGTTATAGGCACTAATTAGTTTATAAGGAGCTCTCACGACCGTAATAAAATAATACTGGGGAGGTCAGATGACATTTTTCTTCTTTCTGTCCACTTTCCATCAGAACTTATTTTGTGTCAACGTGGCCGATTATTGGCCGTCTTAGTGTCCAAACTAACGATATAAATCGAACTTAAGTTTCCTAAAACTCATTGGTACGAGCCTTTGACACAGGGAATCGAACTCGTGTCTCCTAGGGGTCTAATTCGCATAATAATATTTCACAAAGATTCCGTGTACAATATAAAATAATACCGGGTTATTTTTTACATCCAATATATGATTTCATTTAATAGTAACCATGTCTGGGATAAACGAAAGCATGTCACAAAATAACAGGACATGATTTTATAGAGGTTATGTGATATGACATTTATCTGACATGACGATTTTTTTTTGATATTGTTTAAGACATAGCGGATAAGACTCTCAAATCAAAGGAAAACTTAGGGAATGTGCCACTCGACTGCCGTGATTATATTTATAGGGATGTCACCACATAATCGTTGAAACTCTCTCCTGTAACGCGAGAGGAACCTGACACTCAACTCCTGCCTCTCCACTCCAAATCTACGCAAACACGTTCGTCGATTATTGGTAGATTTTAATTTGGACCTTTTTCTATATATTGCCAACTTGTAAGTATTTCCGCCAGTACTTTTCTATATATTGCCAACTTGTAACTACTTGTAAGTAGATCACCTATGTAGGTTTTACTTCCACATTTGAGTTCATTAAGATAGGTTCTACTCCCACATTTGAGTTCATTGATATCGGTTCTACTACCACATTTGAGTTTATTAAATCAGGTTCTACTACCACATTTGAGTTCATTGAATTAAGTGTTAATACCACATTTGAGTTCATCGATCTAGGTTCTACTACCACATTTAAGTTCATTGCGTTAGGTTCTACTACCACGTTTGAGTTCATTGATATAGGTTCTACTACCATATTAGAGTTCATTGAATTAGGTTCTACTACATTTGAGTTCATTAGTTAGGTTCTACTACCACATTTGAGTTCATTGAATTAGGTTCTACTACCACGTTTGAGTTCATTGATATAGGTTCTACTACCATATTAGAGTTCATTGAATTAGGTTCTACTACCACATTTGAGTTCATTGAATTAGGTTCTAATACCACATTTGAGTTCATTGATATAGGTTCTACTACCATATTAGAGTTCATTGAATTGGGTTCTACTACCACATTTGAGTTCGTTGAATTAGGTTCTACTACATTTGGGTTCATTGAATTGGGTTCTAATACCACGTTTGAGTTCATTGATATGGGTTCTACTACCACATTGAGTTCATTGATATAGGTTCTACTACCACATTTGAGTTCATAGATATAGGTTTTACTACCACATTTAAGTTCATTGAATTAGGTGCTACTACCACATTTGAGTTCATAGATATAGGTTTTACTACCACATTTAAGTTCATTGAATTAGGTGCTACTACCACATTTGAGTTCATAGATATGGGTTTTACTACCACATTTGGGTTCATTGATATAGGTTCTACTACCACATTTAAGTTCATTGATATAGGTTCTACCACATTTGAGTTCGTTGAATTAGGTTCTACTACATTTGAGTTCATAGATATAGGTTTTACTACCACATTTGAGTTCATTGAATTAGGTTCTAATACCACATTTGAGTTCATTGATATAGGTTCTACTACCATATTAGAGTTCATTGAATTAGGTTCTACTACCACATTTGAGTTCATTGAATTAGGTTCTAATACCACATTTGAGTTCGTTGAATTAGGTTCGACTACCACATTTGAGTTCATTGAATTAGGATTTACTACCACATTTGAGTTCATTGAATTAGGTTCTAATACCACATTTGAGTTCATTGAATTAGGTTCTAATACCACGTTTGAGTTCATTGATATAGGTTCTACTACCACATTTAAGTTCATTGAATTAGGTGCTACTACCACATTTGAGTTCATAGATATAGGTTTTACTACCACATTTAAGTTCATTGAATTAGGTGCTACTACCACATTTGAGTTCATAGATATAGGTTTTACTACCACATTTAAGTTCATTGATATAGGTTCTAATACCACATTTGAGTTCATTGAATTAGGTTCTAATACCACATTTGAGTTCGTTGATATAGGTTCTACTACCACATTTGAGTTCATTGAATTAGGTTGTACTACCACATTTGAGTTCATTGATATAGGTTCTACTACCACATTTGAGTTCATTGAATTAGGATTTACTACCACTTTTGAGTTCATTGAATTAGGTTCTAATACCACATTTGAGTTCATTTATATAGGTTCTACTACCATATTAGAGTTCATTGAATTAGGTTCTACTACCACATTTGAGTTCATTGAATTAGGTTCTAATACCACATTTGAGTTCGTTGAATTAGGTTCGACTACCACATTTGAGTTCATTGAATTAGGATTTACTACCACATTTGAGTTCATTGAATTAGGTTCTAATACCACGTTTGAGTTCATTGATATAGGTTCTACTACCACATTTAAGTTCATTGAATTAGGTGCTACTACCACATTTGAGTTCATTGATATAGGTTCTACTACTACATTTGAGTTCAATGATTTAGGTTCTACTACATTTGAGTTCATTGAATTAGGTTCTACTACATTTGAGTTCATAGATATGGGTTTTACTACCACATTTAAGTTCATTGATATGGGTTCTACTACCACATTTGGGTTCATTGATATAGGTTCTACTACATTTGAGTTCATTGAATTAGGTTCTAATACCACATTTGAGTTCGTTGATATAGGTTCTACTACCACATTTGAGTTCATTGAATTAGGTTGTACTACCACATTTGAGTTCATTGATATAGGTTCTACTACCACATTTGAGTTCATTGAATTAGGATTTACTACCACTTTTGAGTTCATTGATATAAGTAAGGTTAGGTTAGGTTAGGTTAGGTGAGGTTTTTTTTTTTTTTTTTAAATAAAACTACGTCTCCACAGACTTTTGTCCGTGCCTTTTTTAGATTTGTCGTTATTATTTTAATTATTTTAACATAACTCCTATCACATTGTGCAACTAAAATGAAATAAAATAAATACAGAATTTGTTATTGCAGTGAGTTCACTTACTTCCTTATGTATATTTATATATATATATTTTTTTTAAATGATTTTTTTTTTCCTTTTTTTTTTTCTTTTTCCAGTTATTAGTCTTATTGTATTAAGTAATATGCTCATTGATATAATTTTTTTTTTTTTTTTACATTAGGTATACAACATTTTTTTTTTTTATCAATCTATGTTTATAAGTATGTTTATTGGGTTACAGTGCCGTTTGCGTTGTCAGGTTTTCCATGACCGCTGAGTCCCTATTTCTCATTGCCATTTTTAAATTGTACTCTTTTATTTTGGTAGTTGATGCAGCCATGGCACTCTGAATCAGCCTCCCTGTTGCGTCGTTACAGTCATCCGCGTAGTATGTGCAGCTAACAGTGTGTCTGGACACCGCCACCACAGCATGCTGAACGCTGTCGTGCAGTTTTAGCTTCTCTGCAGCAGTTCTTATAATTATGACAGTTTCGCATGTGAGTCCTTGGGCCTCATGGACTGTTAAGAGGCGTGACCCGGCGCCCGACCCGTACCCTAAGTTCGTCAGGGATTCCTTTTCGGTTTGGGTGAACACCAGGTACAGTGTGTCAGAGAGAGTGCTTGATATATTTGCTCCCGTGTACCTTTCCCTTTTCAGTGAGTGCACCAGAGACTTGGATGAGTATATACCGCTGTAGATCTCGTTTAAGGCATACGCCACATCCATTGGGTTCCGGTGCGTACACAGGAGCTCCTGGCTGATCGTGGTTACCAGGTTTGGGCGAGTGTACTGCATCGTAAATAGGTTCTCTCTATCGATGAAGGGAAGTTGATAGATATCGCCGATGAGCAGCATTTCTTGCGCTCCGCATAGCTTTGTTGCCATCACTATGGCTCCGAAATGGTTCATGAGAGCCTCGTCGACGATGAGTCGAGAGCATCGACCCCTGTCAGGCTCTCTTACTCCATTTACAAGCACCGAGGCCATAGTGCGTATTTTCGTTTTGGCGTCTGCGCCTATGCGGTTTGCTAGTTTTTCTTTGAGATCTTTTGCTGCTTCCAGCGTCGTTGTTATTATCAAATCCCTTTCCCCCTCGAACTGGCTTACCACCCACGTCGTCTTTCCGCATCCGGGGACTCCGTTGATCCACGTTATTCTTGGATCTTTCCAGGTGTCCCAGGGCGCCCCGACTCCATCCTCTGTGATGGCTTCAGCTATCTTGAGGATCTTGTCGTTTAGCATCACCCTGGTGCACCGTGCGGTTACAACAATATGGCCCCCGGAGGCGTTTTGAACTTGAGTTTTCCGCTCTTTTACGTTCCGTTTTCATCCAGCATCACGAAGCCTGCCGTTCCACAGTAAGCTGCCATAAGGTGTTTAAAACTGCCTCTCAAGACTGTGGACGTTCGGTTGTCATATATGGCTGCTTCCGCCTCCTCGAGTAGCACCTTTAGCAGATCCTCACTACCGAGATGGTAAGTTTGTAGAACTGCGGGAAGGCTCCGTGCTGCTGCACTTATAGTGTGAAGGAAGGCATCAATCGAGCGGTTAGGTGAGGTTAGGTTAGGTTAGGTTAGGTTAGGTTAGGTTAGGTTAGGTTGGGTTAGGTTAGGTTAGGTTAGGTTGGGTTAGAGTTAGGTTAGGTTAAGGTTAGGTTGGGATTAGGTTAGGTTAGGTTAGGTTGGGATTGGGTTGGGTTAGGTTAGGTTAGGTTAGGTTAGGTTGGGTTAGGTTAAGTTAGGTTAGGTTAGGTTAGGATTGGGTTAGGTTGGGATTTAGGTTAGGTTAGGTTGGAGTTAGGTTGGGTTAGAGTTGGGTTAGGTTAGGTTAGGTTAGAGTTAGGTTAGGTTAGGTTAGGTTAGGTTAGAGTTAGGTTGGGTTAGGTTGGTTAGGTTAGGTTAGGTTGAGTTGGGGTTAGAGTTGGGTTAGGTTAGGTTAGGTTAGGTTGGGATTGGGATTGGGTTAGGTTAGGTTAGGTTAGGATTAGGTTAGGTTAAGTTAGGTTAGGTTGAGTTGGGTTAGGTTGGAGTTGGGTTGGGTTGAGTTGGGTTAGGTTGAGTTAGGTTAGGTTAGGTTGGGTTAGGTTGGGTTAGGTTAGGTTAAGTTAGGTTAGGTTGGGTTAGGTTAGGTTAGAGTTAGGTTAGGATTGGGTTAGGTTAGAGTTAGGTTAGGTTAGAGTTGGGTTGGGTTAAGGTTAGGTTAGGTTAGGTTGGGTTGGGTTAGGTTAAGTTAGGTTAGGTTGGGTTGAGTTGGGTTAGGTTGGGTTAGAGTTGGGTTGGGATTGGGTTAGGTTGGGATTTAGGTTGGGTTAGGTTAGGTTGGGTTAGGTTAGGTTGGGTTGGGTTGGAGTTAGGTTAGAGTTGGGTTAGGTTGGAGTTAGGTTAGGTTAGGTTAGGTTAGGTTAGGTTAGGTTAGGTTAGGTTAGGTTAGGATAGGTTAGGTTAGGTTTTTTTTTATATGTACATTCTTTCTTACCATAAGAGATTGCTATCGTTATACATTCCCTTACGCGCCGTTGTTAATGTATGGCTAGTTTGGTTAACAAATATTAATATTTTTTTACATTTAAAATAAATTGTTTCGCTTCATGGACATTACCTAAAATTGTTTATAATTATTGAATAAAACATTTTTACTATTTACAACCTTAGCCTAAAAAAAATAAAAGTAATTAAAAACTAACATAAAGATTACAGTAATTAGAGTATGAAAATAAAATTGTTACACAATCGACTAATTAAACAAACAATAAAACAAAAATTTAGTTATTTATATAATATAATAAGGACTTAAAAGAAGATAGTAACTAAGAGAACGGGCAGTGACAGTTTAACGGCTTTTCTCATTAGTTATATTTTTTGAATTGTTTACTATATATTTAAATGTGTTTAAATGATTCTACGCTGCTTTCCTTTGTTATAATTTGTGATATCGCATATGGTTGCTCGGGCTCCTAGGTTCGCATAATAATATTTCACAAAGATTCCGTGTACAATATAAAATAATACCGAGTAATTTTTTACATCGAATATATGATTTCATTTAATGGTAACCATGTCTGGGATAAACGAAAGCATGTCACAAAATAACAGGACATGATTTTATAGAGGTTATGTGATATGACATTTATCTGACATGACGATTTTTCTTTGATATTGTTTAAGACATAGCGGATAAGACTCTCAAATCAAAGGAAAACTTAGGGAATCTGCTACTCGACTGCCGTGATTATACTTATAGGGATGTCACCACATAATCGTTGAAACTCTCTCCTGTAACGCGAGAGGAACCTGACACCCAACTCCTGCCTCTCCACTCAAAATCTTCGCAAACACGTTCGTCGATTATTGGTAGATTTTAATTTGGACCTTTTTCTATATATTGCCAACTTCTTAGTAGTTCATTCATTCTTAGTAGTTCAAGTTCAACAACTTAGTAGATCATCTATGTAGGTTTTACTACCACATTTCAGTTCATTGAATTAGGTTCTAATACCACATTTGAGTTCATTGATATAGGTTCTACTACCATATTAGAGTTCATTGAATTAGGTTCTACTACCACATTTGAGTTCATTGAATTAGGTTCTAATACCACATTTGAGTTCGTTGAATTAGGTTCGACTACCACATTTGAGTTCATTGAATTAGGATTTACTACCACATTTGAGTTCATTGAATTAGGTTCTAATACCACATTTGAGTTTATTGTTATAGGATCTATTACCATATTTGAGTTCATTGAATTAGGTTCTAATACCACATTTGAGTTCATTGAATTAGGTTCTAATACCACATTTGAGTTCGTTGAATTAGGTTCGACTACCACATTTGAGTTCATTGAATTAGGATTTACTACCACATTTGAGTTCATTGAATTAGGTTCTAATACCACATTTGAGTTTATTGTTATAGGATCTATTACCATATTTGAGTTCATTGAATTAGGTTCTAATACCACATTTGAGTTCATTGATATAAGTAAGGTTAGGTTAGGTTAGGTTAGGTTAGGTTAGGTTAGGTTAGGTTAGGTTAGGTTAGGTTAGGTTAGGTTAGGTTAGGTTAGGTTGGGGTTGGTTAGGTTAGGTTAGGTTAGGTTGGGTTAGGTTAGGTTAGGTTGATTAGGTTAGGTTAGGTTGGGATTAGGTTAGGTTAGATTAGGTTAGGTTAGGTTAGGTTAGGTTAGGTTGGGTTAGGTTAGGTTAGGTTAGGTTAGGTTGGGTTAGGTTAGGTTAGGTTAGATTAGGTTAGGTTAGTTAGGTTAGGTTAGGTTGGGTTGGGTTAGGTTAGGTTGGGTTAGGTTAGGTTAAGTTAGGTTAGAGTTAGGTTGGGTTAGGTTAGGTTAGGTTAGGTTAGGTTAGGTTAGTTAGGTTAGGTTAGGTTGAGTTAGGTTAGGTTAAGTTAGGTTAGGTTGAGTTGAGTTGGGTTAGGTTAGGTTAGGTTGATTAGGTTAGGTTGGGATTGGAGGTTAGGTTAGGTTAGGTTAGGTTAGGTTAGGTTAGGTTAGGTTAGGATTAGGTTAGGTTGGGTTAGGTTAGGTTGGGTTGGGTTAGGTTAGGTTAGGTTGGGTTAGGTTAGGTTGAGTTAGGTTGGGTTAGAGTTAGGTTAGGTTGAGTTAGGTTAGGTTAGGTTAGGTTAGAGTTAGGTTAGGTTAGAGTTGGAGTTAGGTTAGGTTAGGTTGGGATTGGGTTGGGTTAGGTTAAGTTAGGTTAGGTTAGGTTAGAGTTAGGTTAGAGTTGGGATTGGGTTAGAGTTGGAGTTAGGTTAGAGTTAGGTTAGGTTGGAAGTTAGGTTGGGATTAGGTTAGGTTAGGTTGGTTAGGTTAGGTTAGGTTGGGTTAGGTTAGGATTTAGGTTGGGATTGGGTTGGGTTGAGTTGGGTTAGGTTCAGGTTAGGTTAGGTTGAGTTAGGTTAGGTTGGAGGTTAGGTTGGGTTAGGATTGGGTTGGGTTGGAGTTGGGTTAGGTTAGGTTGATTAGGTTAGGTTGAGTTGGGTTGGGTTAGGTTGGAGTTGGGTTGGGTTGGGATTGGGATTTAGGTTAGGTTAGAGTTGGAGTTAGGTTAGGATTGGGTTAGGTTGGGATTGGGTTAGGTTGGAGGTTGGGTTAGGTTGGGTTGGAGGTTGGGTTAGGATTGGGTTAGGTTAGGTTAGGATTAGGTTAGGTTAGGTTAGGTTGATTGGGTTAGGTTAAGTTAGGTTGGGATTGGGTTAGGATTGGGTTGGGTTGGGTTAGGTTAGGTTAAGGTTGGGTTGGGATTAGGTTAGGTTAGGTTAGGATTGGGTTAGGTTAGGTTAGGTTGGGTGGGTTAGGTTAGGTTGGAGTTAGGTTAGGTTAGGTTAGATTAGGTTAGGTTAGGTTAAGTTAGGTTAGGTTAGGATTAGGTTGGGTTAGGTTCAGGTTAGGTTAGGTTGAGTTAGGTTAGGTTAAGTTAGGTTGGGATTGGGTTGGGTTGGGATTGGGTTAGAGTTAGGTTAGGATTGGGTTGGGTTAAGGTTAGGTTGGGATTGGGTTGGGTTGAGTTAGGTTAGGATTAGGTTAGGTTAGGTTGGAGTTAGGTTGGGATTCAGGTTAGGTTGGGTTGGAGGTTGGGTTGGGTTGAGTTGGGTTAGGTTGGGTTGGGTTAGGTTAGGTTAGGTTGGGTTGAGTTAGGTTGGAGTTAGGTTGGGATTTAGGTTAGGTTGAGTTGGGATTGGGTTGGGTTGGTTAGGTTGGGTTAGGATTGGGTTAGGATTGGGTTAGGTTAGAGTTAGGTTAGGTTGATTAGGTTAGGTTAGGTTGGGATTGGGATTTAGGTTAGGTTAGGTTGAGTTAGGTTAGGTTAGGTTAGGTTAGGTTAGGTTAGATTAGGTTAGGTTAGGTTAGGTTAGGTTGAGTTGGAGTTGGGTTAGGTTGAGTTAGGTTAGGTTGGGATTGGGTTAGGTTGAGTTGGGTTGGAGTTGGGTTGGGATTTAGGTTGGAGTTCAGGTTGGGTTGGGTTAGATTAGGTTAGGTTAGGTTGGGTTAGGTTAGGTTAGGTTAGGTTAGATTAGGTTAGGTTAGAGTTAGGTTAGGTTAAGTTAGGTTGGGATTAGGTTAGGTTAGGTTAAGTTAGGTTAGGTTGATTAGGTTAGGTTGATTAGGTTAGGTTAAGTTAGGTTAAGTTAGGTTAAGTTAGGTTAGGTTGGGTTAGATTAGGTTAGGTTAGGTTGGGTTTTTTTATATGTACATTATTTCTTACCATGAGATTGCTATCGGTATACATTCCCTTACGCGCCGTTGTTAATGTATGGCTAGTTTGGTTAACAAATATTAATATTTTTTTAAATTTAAAATAAATTGTTTCGCTTCATGGACATTACCTAAAATTGTTTATAATTATTGAATAAAATATTTTTACTATTTACAACCTTAGCCTAAAAAAATAAAAGTAATTAAAAACTAACATAAAGATTACAATAATTAGAGTATAAAAATAAAATTGTTACACAATCGACTAATTAAACAAACAATAAAACAAAATTTAGTTATTTATATAATATAATAAGGACTTAAAAGAAGATAGTAACTAAGAGAACGGGCAGTGACAGTTTAACGGCTTTTCTTGGTTAGGTTAGGTTAGGTTAGGTTAGGTTAGGTTAGGTTAGGTTAGGTTAGGTTAGGTTAGGTTAGGTTAGGTTAGGTTAGGTTAGGTAAGGTTAGGTTAGGTTAGGTTAGGTTAGGTTAGTTTAGGTTAGGTTAGGTTAGATTAGGTTAGGTTAGGTTGGGGTTGGTTAGGTTGGGTTGAGTTAGGTTAGGTTGGAGTTAGGTTAGGTTGGGATTGGGTTAGGTTAGGTTAGGTTGGGTTAGGTTAGGTTAGGTTAGGTTGGGTTAGGTTGGGTTGGGTTAGGTTGGATTGGGTTAGGATTAGGTTAGGTTGGGACAGGTTAGGTTGGGTTAGGTTGGGTTAGGTTAGGTTGGGTTAAGTTAGGTTAGGTTGGGTTAGGTTGGGTTAGGTTGGGTTGGGTTGGGTTAGGTTAGGTTAGGTTGGAGGTTGGGTTAGGTTAGGTTGAGTTGGAGTTAGGTTGGGTTAGGTTGGGTTGGGTTAGGTTGGGTTGGGTTAGGTTGGGTTGGGTTAGGTTGGGTTAGGTTAGGTTGGAGTTAGGTTGGGTTGGGTTAGGTTAGGTTAGAGTTGGGTTGGGTTAGGTTAGGTTAGGTTGGGTTGGGATTGGGTTAGGTTAGAGTTGGAGTTGGGTTAGGTTAGGTTGGGTTAGGTTGGGTTGGAGTTGGGTTAGGTTGGGTTAGGTTGGGTTAGGTTAGGTTAGGTTGAGTTGGGTTAAGGTTAGGTTAGGTTGGGTTAGGTTAGGTTAGGTTAGGTTAGGTTGGGTTGGGTTAGGTTAAGGTTAGGTTAGGTTGGGTTGGAGTTAGGTTGGGTTGGGTTAGGTTAGATTAGGTTAGGATAGTTTAGGTTAGGTTGGGTTGGGTTGGGTTAGGTTGGGTTGGGTTGGGTTGGGATTGGGTTAGGTTGGGTTAGGTTGGGTTGGGTTGGAGTTAGGTTGGGTTAGGTTGGGATTGGGTTAGGTTGGGTTAGGTTGGGTTGGATTGGGTTAGGTTAGGTTGGGTTAGGTTGGGTTGGGTTAGGTTAGGTAGGTTAGGTTAGTTAGGTTAGGTTAGTTGGGTTAGGTTGGGATTGGGTTAGGTTAGGTTAGGTTAGGTTGGGTTAGGTTAGGTTGAGTTAGGTTGGGTTGGGTTGGGTTAGGTTGAGTTAGGTTAGGTTGGGTTAGGTTGGGTTAGGTTAGGTTAGGTTAAGTTAGGTTGGAGTTAGGTTAAGGTTGGGTTAGGTTGGGTTGAGTTGGAGTTAGGTTGGGTTAGGTTAGGTTAGAGTTGGGATTAGGTTAGGTTAGGTTTTTTTTATATGTACATTATTTCTTACCATAAGAGATTGCTATCGGTATACATTCCCTTACGCGCCGTTGTTAATGTATGGCTAGTTTGGTTAACAAATATTAATATTTTTTTAAATTTAAAATAAATTGTTTCGCTTCATGGACATTACCTAAAATTGTTTATAATTATTGAATAAAATATTTTTACTATTTACAACCTTAGCCTAAAAAAATAAAAGTAATTAAAAACTAACATAAAGATTACAATAATTAGAGTATGAAAATAAAATTGTTACACAATCGACTAATTAAACAAACAATAAAACAAAATTTAGTTATTTAAATAATATAATAAGGACTTAAAAGAAGATAGTAACTAAGAGAACGGGCAGTGACAGTTTAACGGCTTTTCTTGGTTAGGTTAGGTTAGAGTTAGGTTAGGTTGGTTGGGTTAGGTTAGAGTTGGGTTAGGATTAGGTTAGGTTAGGTTAGGTTGGGTTAGGTTAGGTTAGGTTGGAGTTGGGTTAGGTTAGGTTGGGTTAGGTAAGGTTAGGTTGGGTTAGGTTGGGTTAGATTAGGTTAGGATAGTTTAGGTTAGGTTAGGTTGGGTTAGGTTGGGTTGGGTTAGGTTGGGTTGGGTTAGGTTGGTTGGGTTAGGTTAGGTTGGGTTAGGTTGGGTTAGGTTGAGTTGGAGTTGGGTTAGGTTAGGTTGGAGTTAGGTTAGGTTAGGTTAGGTTCAGGTTAGGTTGGGTTAGGTTGGTTAGGTTAGGTGGGTTAGGTTGGGTTGGGTTGGAGTTAGGTTGGGTTAGGTTAGGTTAGGTTAGGTTAGGTTAGGTTGGGTTAGGTTGGGTTAGGTTAGGTTAGGTTGGTTAGGTTAGGTTGAGTTAGGTTGGGATTTAGGTTAGGTTGGGTTGGAGTTGGGATTGGGTTAGGTTAGGTTAGGTTAAGTTGGGTTAGGTTAAGTTGGGTTAGGATTTAGGTTAGGTTGGGTTAGGTTAGGTTAGGATTGGGTTAGGTTAAGGTTGGGTTAGGTTAGGTTAGGTTGGGATTTAGGTTGGGATTCAGGTTAGGTTAGGTTAGGTTAGGTTAGGTTGGGATTTAGGTTAGGTTGGGTTAGGTTAGGTTAGGTTGGAGTTGGGATTAGGTTGGGTTAGGTTAGGTTAGGTTGGGTTAGGTTGGAGGTTAGGTTAGGTTAGGTTAGAGTTAGGTTAGGATTGGGTTAGGTTGGGTAAGGTTAGGTTGGGTTGGGATTGGAGTTAGGTTAGGTTAGTTAGGTTAGGTTAGGATTGGGTTGGGTTAGGTTGGGTTAGGTTAGGTTGGGTTAGGTTGGGTTGGGTTAGGTAAGGTTAGGTTAGGATTGGGTTAGGTTGGTTAGGTTAGGTTAAGGTTAGGTTGAGTTGGGTTGGGTTAGGATTTAGGTTAGGTTGGGTTGGGATTGGGATTGGGATTAGGTTAGGTTAGGTTAGGTTAGGTTAGGTTAGGTTAGGTTGGGATTGGGTTAGGTTAGGTTAGGTTAGGTTGGGATTAGGTTAGGTTAGGTTAGGTTAGAGTTGGGTTAGGTTAAGTTGGGTTAGGTTGGGTTGAGTTAGGTTAGGTTAAGTTAGGTTAGGTTGGGTTAGGTTGGGTTAGGTTAGGTTGGAGTTAGGTTAGGTTAGGTTAGGTTAGGTTAGGTTAGGTTAGGTTGGGTTAGGTTAGGATTGGGTTGGGTTAGGTTAAGTTAGGTTAGGATTAGGTTAGGTTAGGTTGGGTTAGGTTAGGTTAGGTTGGGATTCAGGTTAGGTTAGGTTAGGTTGGGATTGGGTTAGGTTGGATTGGGTTAGGTTAAGGTTGGGTTAGGTTGAGTTGGGTTGGGTTAGGTTAGGTTAAGGTTGGGTTAGGTTGGGTTAGGTTGGGTTAGGTAAGGTTAGGTTAGGATTGGGTTAGGTTGGGTTAGGTTGGGTTAGGTTGGGTTAGGTTGGGATTCAGGTTAGGTTAGGTTAGGTTGGGTTAGGTTAGGTTAGGTTAGGTTGGGTTAGGTTGGGATTGGGTTAGGTTGGGTTGGGTTAGGTTAGGTAAGGTTAGGTTAGGTTAGGTTGGGTTGAGTTGGGTTGGGTTGGGTTGGAGTTAGGTTGGGTTAGGTTGGGTTAGGTTGGGTTGAGTTGGGTTGGGTTGGGTTAGGTTAGGTTAGGTTAGGTTGAGTTGGGTTGGGATTGGGTTAGGTTAGGTTAGGTTAGGTTAGGTTAGGTTAGGTTAGGTTAGGTTGATTGGGTTAGGTTAGGTTGATTGGGTTAGGTTGATTGGGTTAGGTTGGAGGTTAGGTTGGGTTGGGTTGAGTTGGGTTGGGTTGAGTTGGGTTAGGTTGAGTTAGGTTGGGATTGGGTTAGGTTGGGTTGGGATTAGGTTAGGTTGGTTAGGTTAGGTTAGGTTGGTTAGGTTAGGTAAGGTTAGGTTGGGATTGGGTTAGGTTAGGTTGGTTAGGTTGGGTTGGGTTAGGTTAAGGTTAGGTTAGGATTAGGTTAGGTTAGGTAAGGTTAGGTTAGGATTAGGTTAGGTTAGAGTTAGGTTAGGTTAGGATTTAGGTTAGGTTGATTGGGTTAGGTTAGGTAAGGTTAGGTTAGGTTAGGTTAGGTTAGGTTGAGTTAGGTTAGGTTGAGTTAGGTTCTACTACCACATTTGAGTTCATTGAATTAGGTTCTACTACCACATTTGAGTTCATTGAATTAGGTTCTACTACCACATTTGAGTTCATTGAATTAGGTTCTACTACCACATTTGAGTTCATTGATGTAGGTTCTACTACCACATTTGAGTTCATTGAATGAGGTTCTACTACCACATTTGAGTTCATTGATTTAGGTTCTACTACCACATTTGAGTTAGGTTAGGTTAGGTAAGGTTAGGTTAGGATTAGGTTAGGTTAAGTTAGGTTGGGTTAAGTTAGGTTGGGGTTAGAGTTGGGTTGGGTTAGAGTTGGGTTAGGTTAGGTTAGGTTAAGGTTAGGTTAGGATTAGGTTAGGTTAGAGTTAGGTTAGGTTAGGTTAGGTTAGGTTAGGTTAAGTTAGGTTAGGTTAGGTTAGGTTAGAGTTAGGTTAGGTTGATTGGGTTAGGTTAGGTTAAGTTGGGTTAGGTTGGGATTAGGTTAGGTTGGAGGTTGGGTTAGGTTGAGTTAGGTTCTACTACCACATTTGAGTTCATTGATCTAGGTTCTACTACCACATTTGAGTTCATTGATATAGGTTCTACTACCACATTTGAGTTCATTGAATTAGGTTTTACTACCACATTTGAGTTCATTGATATAGGTTTTACTACCACATTTGAGTTCATTGATGTAGGTTTTACTACCACATTTGAGTTCATTGATATAGGTTTTACTACCACATTTGAGTTCATTGATGTAGGTTCTACTACCACATTTGAGTTCATTGAATTAGGTTCTACTACCACATTTGAGTTCATTGATGTAGGTTCTACTACCACATTTGAGTTCATTGAATTAGGTTCTACTACCACATTTGAGTTCATTGATATAGGTTTTACTACCACATTTGAGTTCATTGATGTAGGTTTTACTACCACATTTGAGTTCATTGATATAGGTTCTACTACCACATTTGAGTTCATTGATTTAGGTTTTACTACCACATTTGAGTTCATTGATGTAGGTTCTACTACCACATTTGAGTTCATTGATGTAGGTTCTACTACCACATTTGAGTTCATTGAATTAGGTTCTACTACCACATTTGAGTTCATTGAATTAGGTTCTACTACCACATTTGAGTTCATTGATTTAGGTTTTACTACCACATTTGAGTTCATTGATGTAGGTTTTACTACCACATTTGAGTTCATTGATTTAGGTTCTACTACCACATTTGAGTTCATTGATGTAGGTTTTACTACCACATTTGAGTTCATTGAATTAGGTTCTACTACCACATTTGAGTTCATTGATATAGGTTTTACTACCACATTTGAGTTCATTGATGTAGGTTTTACTACCATATTTGAGTTCATTGATATAGGTTCTACTACCACATTTGAGATCATTGAGTTAGGTTCTACTACCACATTTGAGTTCATTGATATAGGTTCTACTACCACATTTGAGTTCATCGATATGAGTTCTACTACTACATTTGAGTTCATTGAATTAGGTTCTTTTACCAGACTTGAGTTTTTTGAATTAGGTTCTACTACCACATTAGAGTTCATTGATATAGGTTCTACTACCACATTTGAGTTAGGTTAGGTTAGGTAAGGTTAGGTTAGGTTAGGTTGAGTTGGGTTAGGTTGGGTTAGGTTAGGTTGGGTTAGGTTGGGTTGGGTTAGGTTGGGATTGGGTTAGGTTGGAGTTGGGTTAGGTTGGAGTTGGGTTAGGTTAGGTTAGGTTGGGTTGGGTTAGGTTAGGTTGGGATTGGGTTAGGTTGGGTTAGGTTAGGTTGGGATTGGGTTAGGTTAGGTTGAGTTAGGTTCTACTACCACATTTGAGTTCATTGAATTAGGTTCTACTACCACATTAGAGTTCATTGATATAGGTTCTACTACCACATTTGAGTTAGGTTAGGTTGGGTTAGGTTAGGTTGGAGTTGGGTTAGGTTGGGATTGGGTTAGGTTAGGTTAGGTTAGAGTTAGGTTAGGTTGGGTTAGGTTAGAGTTAGGTTAGGTTGGAGTTGGGTTAGGTTGGGATTGGGTTAGGTTAGGTTAGAGTTAGGTTAGGTTGAGTTAGGTTCTACTACCACATTTGAGTTCATTGAATTAGGTTCTACTACCACATTAGAGTTCATTGATATAGGTTCTACTACCACATTTGAGTTCATTGATATAGGTTCTACTACCACATTTGAGTTAGGTTAGGTTAGGTTGGGTTGGGTTAGGTTAGGTTGGGTTAGGTTAGGTTAGGTTAGGTTGGGTTGGGTTAGGTTAGGTTAGGTTAGGTTAGGTTGGGTTGGGTTAGGTTAGGTTGGGTTAGGTTGGGTTAGGTTGGGTTAGGTTAGGTTAGGTTAGGTTAGGTTGGGTTAGGTTAGGTTAGGTTAGGTTAGGTTAGGTTGGGTTGGGTTAGGTTAGGTTAGGTTGGGTTAGGTTAGGTTGGGTTAGGTTAGGTTAGGTTGGGTTAGGTTAGGTTGGGTTAGGTTAGGTTGGGTTAGGTTAGGTTGGGTTAGGTTGGGTTAGGTTAGGTTAGGTTAGGTTAGGTTAGGTTGGGTTAGGTTAGGTTAGGTTAGGTTAGGTTAGGTTGGGTTAGGTTGGGTTAGGTTGGGTTGGGTTAGGTTGGGTTAGGTTAGGTTAGGTTAGGTTAGGTTGGGTTAGGTTAGGTTAGGTTGGGTTGGGTTAGGTTAGGTTAGGTTAGGTTGGGTTGGGTTAGGTTAGGTTAGGTTAGGTTGGGTTGGGTTAGGTTAGGTTAGGTTAGGTTAGGTTAGGTTAGGTTAGGTTAGGTTGGGTTAGGTTAGGTTGGGTTAGGTTAGGTTAGGTTAGGTTGGGTTGGGTTAGGTTAGGTTAGGTTGGGTTGGGTTAGGTTAGGTTGGGTTGGGTTAGGTTAGGTTAGGTTAGGTTAGGTTGGGTTAGGTTGGGTTAGGTTGGGTTGGGTTAGGTTGGGTTAGGTTAGGTTAGGTTAGGTTAGGTTAGGTTGGGTTAGGTTGGGTTGGGTTAGGTTAGGTTAGGTTAGGTTAGGTTAGGTTAGGTTAGGTTGGGTTGGGTTAGGTTAGGTTAGGTTAGGTTAGGTTAGGTTAGGTTAGGTTAGGTTAGGTTGGGTTAGGTTAGGTTAGGTTGGGTTAGGTTAGGTTAGGTTAGGTTAGGTTAGGTTAGAGTTAGGTTCTACTACCACATTTGAGTTCATTGATATAGGTTCTACTACCACATTTGAGTTCATCGATATGAGTTCTACTACTACATTTGAGTTCATCGATATGAGTTCTACTACTACATTTGAGTTCATTGAATTAGGTTCTACTACCACATTTGAGTTCATTGATATAGGTTCTACTACCACATTTGAGTTAGGTTAGGTTGGGTTAGGTTAGGTTAGGTTAGGTTGGGTTAGGTTGGGTTAGGTTAGGTTAGGTTGGGTTAGGTTAGGTTGGGTTGGGTTAGGTTAGGTTGGGTTAGGTTGGGTTAGGTTGGGTTAGGTTAGGTTAGGTTAGGTTAGGTTAGGTTAGGTTAGGTTAGGTTAGGTTAGGTTAGGTTGGGTTAGGTTGGGTTAGGTTAGGTTAGGTTAGGTTAGGTTAGGTTGGGTTGGGTTAGGTTAGGTTAGGTTAGGTTAGGTTAGGTTAGGTTAGGTTAGGTTAGGTTAGGTTAGGTTGGGTTAGGTTAGGTTAGGTTAGGTTAGGTTAGGTTGGGTTAGGTTAGGTTGGGTTGGGTTAGGTTAGGTTGGGTTAGGTTAGGTTAGGTTGGGTTAGGTTAGGTTGGGTTGGGTTAGGTTAGGTTAGGTTGGGTTGGGTTAGGTTAGGTTAGGTTGGGTTAGGTTAGGTTAGGTTAGGTTAGGTTGGGTTAGGTTAGGTTGGGTTAGGTTAGGTTAGGTTAGGTTGGGTTAGGTTAGGTTGGGTTGGGTTAGGTTGGGTTAGGTTGGGTTAGGTTAGGTTGGGTTGGGTTAGGTTAGGTTGGGTTAGGTTAGGTTGGGTTGGGTTAGGTTAGGTTGGGTTGGGTTAGGTTAGGTTGGGTTAGGTTAGGTTAGGTTGGGTTAGGTTAGGTTAGGTTAGGTTAGGTTAGGTTAGGTTAGGTTGGGTTAGGTTAGGTTGGGTTGGGTTAGGTTGGGTTAGGTTAGGTTGGGTTAGGTTAGGTTGGGTTAGGTTAGGTTAGGTTAGGTTAGGTTGGGTTGGGTTAGGTTAGGTTAGGTTGGGTTAGGTTAGGTTAGGTTAGGTTGGGTTAGGTTAGGTTAGGTTAGGTTAGGTTAGGTTAGGTTGGGTTAGGTTGGGTTAGGTTAGGTTAGGTTAGGTTAGGTTAGGTTAGGTTGGGTTGGGTTAGGTTAGGTTAGGTTGGGTTAGGTTGGGTTAGGTTAGGTTGGGTTGGGTTAGGTTGGGTTGGGTTAGGTTGGGTTAGGTTAGGTTGGGTTAGGTTGGGTTGGGTTAGGTTAGGTTAGGTTAGGTTAGGTTAGGTTGGGTTAGGTTAGGTTAGGTTAGGTTAGGTTAGGTTAGGTTAGGTTAGGTTAGGTTAGGTTGGGTTGGGTTAGGTTGGGTTGGGTTAGGTTGGGTTGGGTTAGGTTAGGTTGGGTTAGGTTAGGTTAGGTTAGGTTAGGTTAGGTTAGGTTGGGTTGGGTTAGGAGAGTGGATCACATGGGTCAACCACACCTCTAAACTCATCACAACAACGTACGAGTTACTGGAAAACTGCGACTCCCAAACCCTAAACTCCCATCAAATAACCGGTCCTCAAATATATACGGACGGAAGCAAGATTGAGGGAGGTCAGGGCCAAACCTGCTGGGGCGGCAGAGATCAACTATGCCACCTTCAAATTGGACTCATCTTGCACAGTTTTCCAATCAGAACTCTACGCGCTTCATAGGGCCATCCAGCTCGTCCAAACGAGGACTGACTCAGTCGTTAACATATTTACTGATTCAAGATCTTCACTAGACCTGCTGGCGGGCAAAAAGCGAACCACCCCTAACACAAGCCATCAAACAAAGTTTAGGGAAGATCCGACGGAGTGGAAGAGAGGTACGACTGTTCTGGTTGAGAGCACACATCGGAACGACCGGAAACGAGAGGGCTGACGAGCTCGCGAAGTCGGCGGCGCTCGGGGAGGATGCTGCCTCGGACTACGACCAAGTTCCCTGTCCTATGTCAAGAAAAGATCAGAGAGAAATCTGTCCGCAAATGGCAGGACAGATACGAAACCTCCATCACGGGGTCAGTCACAAAAATTCCTCCCGGATGTTGAAAAAGCATACCGGTGGTGAGGAAAACAAAGTTGACGCCCACGCAAGTACAATTACTGACAGGACACGGTGGAATCGCGGAATACCTACACAAGTTCAAGCTGAAAGACAGCCCTGGTGTGAGTGTGACGCGGAGGTGAATGGTCTGTATGGCACGTCATCCTGGGTGCCCTCGCTTCCAAGCAGCCCGTCTGGACCTCGAATTCAAAATAGGGACCAAAATCACAAAATCCGACCTACCAACGATCCTACAAGACGATGACAAGAGGAAACCATTTTTGGCTTTTGCGGAACACGCTTTTCAAATTGCCGCCAAACGCAACAGCACAAACACTAAAACAACACTTACACCGACAAACAAACACATACAAATTTCCGCCCTTCAAGGCACTGCCGCGGATCCCATGTCGGCACGTGCAAGAGATGGACGTCCTACGTACTCAAATGTGGTAGTAGAACCTATATCAATGAACTCAAATGTGGTATTAAACCTAATTCAATGAACTCAAATAAGGTAATAACCTAGATTGATGAACTCAAATGTGGTAGTAAAACCAACATCGTTAAATTAAAATGTGGTAGTAGAACCTAATGCAATGAACTCAAATGTGGTAGTAGAACCTATATCAATGAACTCAAATGTGGTAGTAAAACCTAATTCAATGAACTCAAATAAGGTAGTAAAACATATATCAATGAACTGAAATAAGGTAGTATAACCTAGATTGATGAACTCAAATGTGGTAGTAAAACCTACATCGTTAAATTAAAATGTGGTAGTAGAACCTAAATTAATGAACTCAAATGTGGTAGTAGAACCTATATCAATGAACTCAAATGTGGTAGTAAAACCTAATTCAATGAACTCAAATGTGGTAGTACAACCTACATCAATGAACTCAAATGTGGTAGTAGAACCTAGATCAATGAACTCAAATGTGGTAGTAGAACCTATATCAATGAACTCAAATGTGGTAGTACAACCTACATCAATGAACTCAAATGTGGTAGTAGAACCTAGATTGATGAACTCAAATGTGGTAGTAAAACCTACATCGTTAAATTAAAATGTGGTAGTAGAACCTAAATCAATGAACTCAAATGTGGTAGTAGAACCTAGATCGATGAACTCAAATGTGGTAGTAGAACCTATATCAATGAACTCCAAATGTGGTAGTAAAACCTAATTCAATGAACTCAAATGGTAGTAGAACCTAATTCAATGAACTCAAATGTGGTAGTACAACCTACATCAATGAACTCAAATGTGGTAGTAGAACCTATGTCAATGAACTCAAATGTGGCATTAAAACCTAATTCAATGAACTCAAATGTGGTAGTAGAACCTATGTCAATGAACTCAAATGTGGTATTAACACCTAATTCATTGAACTCTTATGTGGTAGTAGAACCTAATTCAAAAAACTCAAGTCTGGTAAAAGAACCTAATTCAATGAACTCAAATGTAGTAGTAGAACTCATATCGATGAACTCAAATGTGGTAGTAGAACCTATATCAATGAACTCAAATGTGGTAGTAGAACCTAACTCAATGATCTCAAATGTGGTAGTAAAACCTACATAGATGATCTACTAAGTTGTTGAACTTGAACTACTAAGAATGAATGAACTACTAAGAAGTTGGCAATATATAGAAAAGTACTGGCGGAAATACTAACAAGTTGGCAATATATAGAAAAAGGTCCAAATTAAAATCTACCAATAATCGACGAACGTGTTTGCGCAGATTTTGAGTGGAGAGGCAGGAGTTGAGTGTCAGGTTCCTCTCGCGTTACAGGAGAGAGTGGTTATACATACAAAATAGCACATCAGCTTTTCAACGATTATGTGGTGACATCCCTATAAATATAATCACGGCAGTCGAGTGGCAGATTCCCTAAGTTTTCCTTTGATTTGAGAGTCTATTCCGCTATGTCTTAAACAATATCAAAAAAAGTCCTGTTATTTTGTGACATGCTTTCGTTTATCCCAGACATGGTAACTATTAAATGAAATCATATATTCGATGTAAAAAATAACTCGGTATTATTTTATATTGTACACGGAATCTTTGTGAAATATTATTATGCGAATTAGACCCTAGGAGCCCGAGGAACCATATGCGATATCACAAATTATAACAAAGGAAAGTAGCGTAGAATCAATTAAAAATATATAGTAAACAACTTAAAAAAGATAAATAATGAGAGTAGCCGTTAAACTGTCACTGCCCGTTCTCTTAGTTACTATCTAGTTTAAAGTCCTTATTATATTATATAAATAACTAAATTTTTGTTTTATTGTTTGTTTAATTAGTCGATTATGTAACAATTTTATTTTCATACTCTAATTATTGTAATCTTTATGTTAGTTTTTAATTACTTTTATTTTTCTTAGGCTAAGGTTGTAAATAGTAAAAATGTTTTATTCAATAATTATAAACAATTTTAGGTAATGTCCATGAAGCGAAACAATTTATATTAAATGTAAAAAAATGTTAATATTTGTTAACCAAACTAGCCATACATTAACAACGGCGCCGTAAGGGAATGTATACCGATAGCAATCTCTTATGGTAAGAAAGAATGTACATATAAAAAAACCTAACCTAACCTAACCTAACCTAACCTAACCTAACCCAACCCAACCCAACCTAACCTAACCTAACCTAACCTAACTAACCTAACCTAACCTAACCTAACCCAACCTAACCTAACTAACCTAACCTAACTAACCTAACCTAACTAACCTAACCTAACTAACCTAACCTAACCTAACCCAACCTAACCTAACCTAACCTAACTAACCTAACCTAACCTAACTAACCTAACCTAACTAACCTAACCTAACTAACCTAACCTAACCTAACTAACCTAACCTAACCCAACCTAACCTAACCTAACTAACCTAACCTAACCTAACCCAACCTAACCTAACCTAACCCAACCTAACCTAACCTAACTAACCTAACCTAACCCAACCTAACCTAACTAACCTAACCTAACCTAACTAACCTAACCTAACCTAACCCAACCTAACCTAACCTAACTAACCTAACCTAACCCAACCTAACCTAACTAACCTAACCTAACTAACCTAACCTAACTAACCTAACCTAACCTAACCTAACCCAACCTAACCCAACCTAACCTAACCTAACTAACCTAACCTAACCTAACTAACCTAACCTAACCCAACCTAACCTAACTAACCTAACCTAACCTAACCTAACTAACCTAACCTAACTAACCTAACCTAACTAACCTAACCTAACTAACCTAACCTAACCTAACCTAACTAACCTTCAGGGCACATGTAGCAGCTGCGTGCAAAAAAGCAGCAGATATACACAAACAGCTGTCGCGCGCAGCTAAGGTGACCTGGGGCCTCAATAGCGAGATCATAAGAACCATATACGTCGCAGTCGTGGAACCCATAGTGATGTACGCCTCGAGTGCATGGTCCTCGGCAACAGAGATGATAATGATCCAAGATCAGCTGAACTCGTTGCAGAGGGGATTTGCACAGAAGATCTGCAGAGCGTACCGCACGGTCTCACTCACCTCCTCAATCACTATCTCTGGTTTGCTACCGCTAGACCTGAGAATACAGGAACCGGCTAGCTTATATAAAGTCATGAAAAAGAAATCTCCATACTATTTACCACCTGAAAGAGAGCTGGAGTAAGTAGTGGATCACATGGGTCAACCACACCCCTCTAAACTCATCACAACAACGTACGAGTTACTGGAAAACTGCGACTCCCAAACCCTAAACTCCCATCAAATAACCGGTCCTCAAATATATACGGACGGAAGCAAGATTGAGGGGAGGGTCGGAGCCGCATTGACCTGCTGGGAGGGCGGCAGAGAGTCCAACTATGCCACCTTCAAATTGGACTCATCTTGCACAGTTTTCCAATCAGAACTCTACGCGCTTCATAGGGCCATCCAGCTCGTCCAAACGAGGACTGACTCAGTCGTTAACATATTTACTGATTCAAGATCTTCACTAGACCTGCTGGCGAACCCAAAAGCGAACCACCCCCTAACACAAGCCATCAAACAAAGTTTAGGGGAGATCCGACGGAGTGGAAGAGAGGTACGACTGTTCTGGTTGAGAGCACACATCGGAACGACCGGAAACGAGAGGGCTGACGAGCTCGCGAAGTCGGCGGCGCTCGGGGAGGATGCTGCCTCGGACTATGACCAAGTTCCCCTGTCCTATGTCAAGAAAAAGATCAGAGAGGAATCTGTCCGCAAATGGCAGGACAGATACGAAACCTCCATCACGGGGTCAGTCACAAAGAAATTCCTCCCGGATGTTGAAAAAGCATACCGAGTGGTGAGGAAAACAAAGTTGACGCCCACGCAAGTACAATTACTGACAGGACACGGTGGAATCGCGGAATACCTACACAAGTTCAAGCTGAAAGACAGCCCTGAGTGTGAGTGTGACGCGGAGGTGAATGAGTCTGTATGGCACGTCATCCTGGAGTGCCCTCGCTTCCAAGCGGCCCGTCTGGACCTCGAATTCAAAATAGGGACCAAAATCACAAAATCCGACCTACCAACGATCCTACAAGACGATGACAAGAGGAAACCATTTTTGGCTTTTGCGGAACACGCTTTTCAAATTGCCGCCAAACGCAACAGCACAAACACTAAAACAACACTTACACCGACAAACACACACATACAAATTTCCGCCCTTCAAGGCACTGCCGCGGACTCCATGTCGGCACATGCAAGAGATGGACGTCCCACGTACCGGACAGCCGAACACCAGCTGCTGGAACATGCAGAACGAGGCAAACCGGGAGTATGGACAAGAGGAGTAGCTTTCTTTATGGACAACAACTCGGAGACACTGGGAATAGGTTTCTGTGCAGCAATAAACCAAAACTTTGCGAAGATCTCGCCGGGCCTAGCCTATTTGTTGAATGGCAGCACGTTCAGAACGAGCATGAAGCGCAAAAAATACGACGCGCTGGCGGAGGTAGATTTTGCAAACCAGCGATGTCGTATAGTAAGATTAAGAAACAAAATAATCTTACTATTAGCATTGGGCCGAGGACGACACCCCATTCGCAAAGGCGTGCTCGATTCTGAATGAGCTTGGAAAGCAGGAGACGGACACTCCAGTCACACCACGCATTATCAGTGTCGATGCTATGGCGGTTCTGCACGACCAAGGTGAAGTCGCAGATCGCATTGGGTGCATTAAAGCCTCCAGAAACCACAAGATAGTCGTATACGAGAACAGAGGAGAAAACCTAAGCTACCTCATAAGTTACGACTGATCTACAGCGAGCACCCCCATTGACAGCTGGGGACACCCCATAGCAAAACCTGAGACATGCAGCGGATCGGACCGACTGCAGCTCCAAACGGCCAGAGAGAAGGCAAAAATCCAACAAGAAAACATCAAAACCTCTAAAACAAAGAGCACGATTGATGCCTTCCTTCACACTATAAGTGCAGCAGCACGGAGCCTTCCCGCAGTATCAAGGAGGAAATTACTCAACCTCAAACAACACCACATAAGAGAGCTACCCAACACATCACCATCCCAAAAGCATCTTCGTCCGGTAGCGGAGCCTAAAGACCACATGATAAACGCGTTCCTTGAGTTTAAAGCTTTAACAAAAGCCATCATAGAAGCGAACCTCACCACATGTAGAAACATTCTACAAACTTACCATCTCGGTAGTGAGGATCTGCTAAAGGTGCTACTCGAGGAGGCGGAAGCAGCCATATATGACAACAGAACGTCCACAGTCTTGAGAGGCAGTTTTAAACACCATATGGCAGCTTACTGTGGAACGGCAGGCTTCGTGATGCTGGATGAAAACGAAACGGAAAAGAGCGGAAAACTCAAGTTCAAAACGCCTCCGGAGGACCATATTGTTGTAACCGCACGGTGCACCAGGGTGATCCTAAACGACAAGATCCTCAAGATGGCTGAAGCCATCACAGAGGATGGAGTCGGGGCGCCCTTGGACACCTGGAAAGAACCAAAAATAACGTGGATCAACGGAGTCCCCGGATGCGGAAAGACGACGTGGGTGGTAAGCCAGTTCGAGGGGGAAAGGGATTTGATAATAACAACGACGCTGGAAGCAGCAAAAGATCTCAAAGAAAAACTAGCAAACCGCATAGGCGCAGACGCCAAAACGAAAATACGCACTATGGCCTCGGTGCTTGTAAATGGGTAAAGAGAGCCTGACGGGGTCGATGCTCTCGACTCATCGTCGACGAGGCTCTCATGAACCATTTCGGAGCCATAGTGATGGCAACAAAGCTATGCGGAGCGCAAGAAATGCTGCTCATCGGCGATATCAATCAACTTCCCTTCATCGATAGAGAGAACCTCTTTACGATGCAGTACACTCGCCCTAACCTGGTAACCACAATCAGCCAGGAGCTTCTGTGTACACACCGGAACCCAATGGATGTGGCGTATGCCCTCAACGAGATCTACAGCGGCATATACTCATCCAAGTCTCTGGTGCACTCACTGAAAAGGGAAAGGTACACGGGAGCAAATATACCAAGCACTCTCTCTGACACACTGTACCTGGTGTTCACCCAAACCGATAAGGAATACCTGACGAACATAGGGTACGGGTCGGGCGCCGAGTCACGCCTCTTAACAGTCCATGAGGCCCAAGGACTCACATGCGAAACTGTCATAATTATAAGAACTGCTGCAGAGAAGCTAAAACTGCACGACAGCGTTCAGCATGCTGTGGTGGCGGTGTCCAGACACACAGTTAGCTGCACATACTACGCGGATGACTGTGACGACGCAACAGGGAGGTTGATTCAGAGTGCCATGGCTGCATCAACTAACAAAATAAAAGATTACAACTTAAAAATGTCAATCAGAAATAGGGACTCAGCGGTCATGGAAAACTTGACAACGCAAACGGCACTGATACTCAATAAACATAGTTATAAATATATAGATGGTTAAAAAAAATAAATTAATAAGCATGTTCATACTAATACAATAAGAGTAATAACTATAAAAGAAAACAAAAAAAAAATTAAATAAATAAATTATAAAAATATATATATATATATATATATACATAAGGAAGTAAGTGAACTCACTGCAATAACAAATTCTGTATTTATTTTATATCATTTTAGTTGCACAATGTGATAGGAGTTATGTTAAAATAATAAAAATAATAACGACAAATCTAAAAACGGCACGGACAAAAAGTCTGTGGAGACTTAGTTTTATTTAAAAAAAAAAAAAAACCTAACCTAACCTAACCTAACCTAACGTATAGTAAATTAATAATCTTTGTAAAACCCACATGGGGTATCCACGCCGAAAATATTAATATAATTTATCGTCATGTCATAGAACCCATTGTTTGTTATGCTGCTTCCATCTGGTGCTCAGCGGTCGAATATCGATGCGTTGCGGAGAAGCTGCTGTCTATGCAACGTGGCTTCGTCCTCACTATCATCCGAGGTTTTCGGACAGTGAGCACAGTAGCCAGTATAACTCTCGCCCAACTAAGTCCTCTTCCAGCAAAAATTCAGGAAATAGCTGATAATGAACGAACTAGAATATCCCACAAATCGCAATTTCTCCCCAGTGATATCACTCTAGACTCACCTGCAAAACCTGGAGAGCTTCTTCATCCATCCCTAAGGAAACCAATCGAATACTACGAAGAGCTGTCACCCGGAGATACAGCAGAGATCAGTGCATTCGATTGTTTCCGGATATATACTGATGGTAGCAAATTTGACACAAAGGTAGGCGCAG